>JAGXOD010000033.1:1277500-1481749 GCA_020368025.1 Brachyhypopomus occidentalis
CAATGCTACAGTGCTAGTTTCAGTACCAAGATATTGTGTTATTTTGAGTTATTTTTGAGTTACTTTTGCATTTCTTTTCAAACGCCCTTAAATGGCCCCAAAATGAGATAATATTAAATAGAAGAAGATAAGGGTAATGGAAGAGAAAAGATTGCAACTATAATGGTTTTAGTATTAAAATGCTATTTTAGCTGTCCATTATTTCAATATCATGATGGAACACAGGCTTGCTTGTTTCAAAAATGGCTCCCACCAGTCAAGCATAACAATACATTATAAGCACCAAGATAACACAAACATATAACACTTTATTTTTTGAAGGAAAAGTAGCCAGTAGGCTTTTTTTTTAGTAATGAACAAACAGTTGACAATTTTTGCTTGGATTAGGCAAATGCCAGCATAAATCTGGAGAGCAACTGAAAAATGGAATAAAGGTCTAAGTAGCTAATGGGAGGCACAGCAGTGTACTCAAGACTGCATACATTAGCGAGGCTCAGAATATTAGCAAACATCAGAGTTTTTAAAAGTTACAAGGTTCTTGATGTAGTAAGTGTAGCAACAACCCAATATGGACGTTGTTAAAGACACTGGTTGTCTTCAGCGTCCCCCTTTGGTCTCTCTCATTGTCTCTCCATCTCTCTTTTGGTGTCTCTCTCTCACACGAAACTGGATGTATTTTATTGGCATGACAAAGTAAAACATACGTTGCCAAAGCAAGTGTCAGTATATGTAAATTTATCAATAAAATACAAATGAATAAAAGTCTTGCTGTTTCCCTCTCTCTTTCCCTCCCTCTCTCTCTCCTTCCCTCTCTCTCTCTCTCTTTCCTTCCCTCTCTCTCTCTCTCTCTCTCTCTTTGTCTCTCTGTCCACTCCCACAGTATGGGTCTTATAATACAGGCTGAAACTCAGGTCGGACCAACACTATGAATTATTCAGGAATTCCTGCCTCATTTTTGCTGTGTACCTGACAAATATTTAAGAGTGAACTCCACACACACACACACACACATGTACTCCTATCCGCTACCTTTAACTATGTAACCGAATGGAGTCTGGCCTGCTTTGTAAGACTGTGTTTATGTAAGGAGTGGATGTGTCTTACAGAGCGTGTTCATGGTTTTTTAATTGTTGACACAAGCAGAAGAAGCTGTGAACAGCTATGGACTCTCCACAACCCTCAGTTCAGTTCAGTTTAATATAGTTCAATTCAGTTTAATACAGTTCAATTCAATGTGAATGGCTGCTTTTCTCACAGTAGTGCGAAAGCAATAATATTTTCTAAAAAAAAATGTCTAAATAATTCTCTAAATATGTTTTCATCCTCCACAACCTCAATATGAGTTTATGAAACAACAATCTCTCTCTCTCTCTTCCCCTCCCTCCCTCCACCTCCCCACCATGACTTATGTAAAATAAAGTTAAGGCATCATCTCGTTAGCGGTCCCACTCGTCTGGCTGTCACCATGGCTACAGGCAAGCGGTGTCCCGGAGTCACCCATCCTCTCGTCTCTCTGTGCCCACCACAAAAGTACCTCTCCTGGGGTCCGTCCACACACACACAAACACACACACACACTCGTTGAGGGCCTTCTCACCTTCTGTTATCATGAGCAAATGCTCTGACCTGCTTAGCGTGGTTGTATAAATATTGTATGAAAGAGGAGAACAGGGTAATGTGCTTCTGTAGCCTGGTGTGTGTGTGTGTGTTATTGATGTGTTTAGCTTGCGTGCTGCATGCGTGTGGTGAAGGGCCGGCAGCTTTTCGCAGGCTGTTATAGAATTATTTGTCAGATCTCTTTGAGCGTCGGCCCGTGAAGAAGCAGGAAGGCATCTTTTTTTGCTGAGAGAGGCAGAAAAAAGCTAATCTCCACTGCATATGACTGTGAATATCGGCCTATTTACAGAGGGCGCATACCATACATAATGCTGTTTTTGGGGCTCTGACTGCTCAAAAGGAAGGCAGGGACGTTTATTTCTCATGAAGATAAAGCGCTTTATCTTGTGCGCTGGCCTATTTCTCCTCTCCTTTTTACGGTTCCTCACACACACACACACACACACACGCAAGTGCACCCAACGGGACAACACAGAGGGAAAGATATCCTTTTGTGTCACTTATACAAACTTCTGAACCATCTTCTTTTCCCTTTGCCCATCTGTTTAAAGTCTCCTCACACACTTCTTAAAAATCCTGCCTCATTTTTCTATCTTGCCTTCAATCAGGAAGCTCAGCGACACCGTCGAGAGCCAAACTTGGCAGGACTGTCCAATCCCTGACGTGGCCATTAGTTCCATTTCCTAGGATGCAATTGCATTTGTGTATTTATTTCCCAGCATGCGGTGACCTGCCGTGGCTCCTGACCTGTCTGGGAGAGGGTGAAGGACCCGCAGGGTTTGGCAGAAGGAGCTAAGAATGCCGCCCTGCTGAGGAGAGCCGTTAGCTCCTAGCTACTGTTAGCTACTGGCTCCTGCCTCTGGGTTCAGACGGGTCTGGGTCACTTTTGAGTCAGGTAAAACCTTTCAGCAATACTCGAAAGGAGGTAGAATGAGAGAGGGTGTGAGAGCGAGAGAGAGGAGTGTAGAGGGAGAGATGCGGAGGGAGGAAGAGAGCAGAGAAAGAGAAGGTGTAGAGAGAGAGAGTCCTTTAGGCACAGCGGATGCAGAGAAACCAGTGAGGGTGAGTGACCAGTCTGTATCTGAACTGGGCAGATGGAGCAGATTTTTCACCATATCCCACCTGTCCATAGAGCTCCACATCTTCCCCAGACCACACCCACCCCCACCCGGCTCCACAAAGACCACACCCAACACATCAAAACAGGACCATATTAATTCACAAGTTATGCATGAGCATTAATTATATTTCTCACAAAAACATGGGGGGGGGGGGGAGGGTACACCCAGCGCATCCAGAAATGAAACGCAGGCAAAATTAGTTTAGCTTTAATATGTGTGTTTTTCTTTCTTCAAGAGGCATATTTGCACAGAAATCTCCGGTGGAGGAAGCTCTTCCAGGGCCCTCCACTGAGAATCAGCCTCCTCGCATCTCCAGTGTTATTAGCGGCTGGATTCAGGCAATATGAATATGGATATTTCTCCTTATACACCTGCGCCGTGCTGTTCATAGTCAGAGCGGTTGCAGAAGAGCGTTTGCATCCGGTGAGGATGACGCCGAAACCCCAAGAAATAAACGCTCATTAAAAAAACTTTTTAAAACAACAGATTTGAGATAATGGCGTTTAATTACGTAAACATGCGTCCGTGGATCACTGAGTCATCACAGCACTCGGATTTCGCGAGAAATCTTTGCGCGTTGGGAGTTCCGGGAGCCTGACGCAAATCACGGCGACGTAAAGGCGAGAACAGCGTGATGTAAGGGGCATAAACATTTATTATATTTAGTTATTGTCCCATGTTAAAGTGACACACAAGCCCAACGATGGCCTCCCACGGGCCGTCTCCATGGCGCTGTGGCACTGCTCATTTCCTCCAGACGTCCACGCCGGGCGTTTTGCCTCCTCATTTTGGCAGCACACATTCTGCACGCCGCGCGGCTCCAGGGAGTCGGGCTGACCGTCCTACAGGTGCACGGGGCTGCTGGGAGCTTAATGGGCAGCGGCAGTCCGGACCGCCACCCCTCCCCCGCTCGCCCCCACCGGCTCCCGGAGACACGGCCGGCGCCTCCAGGTTTTGACACGGCCTGGTGTCACGGCTGCGGTGTGAATAAAATATAAACCCTGCCAAGAGGTGACAGGGCTCGCTGCGGTTTAGTGTGTTTCCTGCCAGGAACGAGCCGGGCTGCGTGTCCTGCGCGCCGCGATGCTGCTTCGCTCGGCGCCCGTAAAACACGAGCAAGTCTAGCGCGTAGCGCGCGACGTGGACCAGAGCGACACGTTCGCGCTGCAGGGTCAAAGTGACTTTTTTCGTGACTGAAATCTTCTTCTTTTTTTTTTTTTTTTTTTTTTCCAAGCAGTGCGAACGAAGAAAGTCCCTTGTGCAGCTTCTAAATGATGGGAAGTTGCATCACGGTCACGTGTCATAGGGTCAAAGGTCGGATCCCCTCTCAAATAGCAGTGGCCTATCAGAGGCCTGCATGCACCCAGAGCCATTTGTGCTGGCCTAGAACATATGGAGAACTCTGATGAGTATTGCTCAGTGTTATGCCGGTCTGGACACGGAGCTGACTCCGTCTTGCGACACACGCCCAGCTGCCCTATTACCAGCTCCTCCACCCTTGTCCTGACCTCCTTTCCCCAAATCTCACCCCACCCACTCCCACCTGCTCCTCTTCATAAGAATAGCCTGAACTAGATCGTGGGGTAGGCAGGGTTACCAGAGGATCAGAATCCCCACAATAATCCCATATATCATCCTGCCACTCCCGACAGCTCGGACCGCAGAAAAGCAAACTCAAGTGTATTATGCACTTCAGCAACGTGCTTGTGGAAGAAAAATGCCCAGCTTCCCAATCTGGAAAACAGAGGCTAATACGCGTTCATTTGTTATCATCAACACAGCTTTAGTGCTACACATACCAGCTGCCCAAGAATGCCTGTAAGTGACTGGAATAATTCAGACCTTCTCTACAGGGTTCAGATGATCTCAAGGGCACGATGCTTTTGGGGCTCTTACCCGTGTGCCACGCGGTGAATGTGCTTTCAGGAAACTAAGTGCTTGTATTTGTTTTGCCAGCGTCACCCCTGTTCTACACAGCCAGTGTGTTCGGGCCTGCAGGAGGACCATAGCAGCAGGATCACGTAGGTCGTCGGAGTCAGACCGCTCGTCTCTACTGACCTCGTTGCAGATGCGTTAGCCACGAGAAGCAATTTCCCCGGTACAAAAGGGTCCGGCACAGGGGTCGGCAGTTTCCCTCGCACATTTCTCACGGAATCCTCTGGATTCCGGGAAAGCGGTTTCACAAAGTTCTGTCTAACCATGCTAAAGAGCTTTTATTAAGTACAAGTTCACTGTGCAAGCTCACAACGGGTCTCTTTGGAGATAACATACAGACACACACACACACACACACACAGATTTACCTTATCTAAACAACACACACATGCCTGAGCAGTCCAAAAAGTGTGGTATGGAGGATTATCATCTTCAAGTGGGAGAGACCTTCACACTGCCATTTAGTTACATTCACAGGAGATACCAGCACACGAATGTTTGGCTAGACTTACAGGAGAAACCAACACAGTGCAGTTTAGATACATTTACAAGAGATATCAACATGCTGCTGTTTGGCTAAACATACAGGGGATACCAACACACACCTACAACAGACACCTACAAGACTGGGCAAACATTGTACTTCCACAGTAGTCCAGGCACATAAGAAAATCTCACCTTATCCAGGATTTCACTATGGAAGCAATTCTATGTCATGAAGCCCCTAAATGTCTGTATTTCCCCTTTGGTATTTAAATATAAATATTTAAATAATAATATTTAAATAATAATATTTAAATAGTAATATTTAAATAGTAATATAAATACAAACAACTGAGAGGAGCTGCTAAAGGGGGGAGGGGGAGGATCTGAACTCGCTTCTGTATGAAACAATCTCCGTCTTCCACACATAAACATAAAACTGCAAATCACTAGATCTCCTGCAGCATGAAGCACCACATCCAAACCCCCATTATCTCTTCTTCAAATTGTATTTCCGCATCAGAATGACCGGCAAATCATTATCATCATCCGCTTAGATCTTCGTGAGATGCAACTACACACCGATGTGATCAAGTACAAACGCTACATCTTAATGACAAATGCTAATCATACACTCGAAGACTTTGGCAAGACTCTGAACAGACCTTTAACACACTAAAGGTCCAATAACCTCTTGCTTCATTTAGGTCCTGAGTTTACCACAGAAGTTTTGTGTTTTCTCCTATTTGGTTGCTTTAAAGTAAAACACGCACTACACAAGGGCAAAATGCTTCTGATTCAGTTGCATTATTCAACAGGTTTCTCGCAGTCTCGCAAACACTGACCCTGCCTGCTTCCCAGTGTCTGCGAAGTTGTAGAGACCAAACACTGTAATGTAAAGACTAATGACACATTGTCTTTACATGTGAGCGTTTGTCAGTCAGTCTTTTGAACGTCTTTTCAGTTATCTAATGTATGGTTAGTATTAGTATTAATAATATTAGTATGAGAATTAGTCTTCAATGGTAATTAATGATTTCATTTCAGAACCATGTACCTAATGTATAAGGCTGTTATTCAGAATTGCGAACTGGGTGAGAATGAGTGTGATAAATGTGTCCATCCATTTTGGCCCACGGAGGCGGAAATCTCAATTAAGATCGTTTACTGCAGCTCTTGTGTCTTTTCAAAGGCTCCTGCCGACTTTATGTGGGCTGCAAACGTTCGAGTTGATTTATGGAATAAAACATGCCAGCCGTATTCCCCGGGTATTGACGTCCGTAGCACACGTAGACTGTTTGGCTGGAATCCCAATTGCATGTGCTTTGCTATCTGCCTGCGTGTGAAATCCTCATATTTCTTAAGCTTAATTAATGTTTCGAATGAGCCGCTCTAGTTCTGTCAATCCAGGATTCCGGGAGGAATTTCGTCTTCTCTCCATTAATAAGTTTGTCGCATGTTTCTCATTTCCTTTTTCCGACTGGTAAACTTAGACACGGACACGCACACCCGGGGCTAGCGCCGCTGCAAGGGTTGGGGCTCCACTCTTCCTGTCCAATGGAAGGACGCTGACACGCACACCCGGGGGCTAGCGCCGCTGCATGGGTTGGGGCTCCACTCTTCCTGTCCAATGGAAGATCGCTACACATGCGTGGTGGACGTTTTGGTCGGGATGGCCACATCACAGCGATTTCCCCATGGTCATGCTCGTTTGTAGCTCCCAGTGGACCGTTTTGTGCTTCTAAGACAAGAATTATTATATTATTTTATTATTATTATTTATATTGTTAATAATATTATTATGACATTGCAGTAGTGTGTGTTAAGGGGTGGACAGGTGTAGGTGTTTGTGTTCCAGTTAGAGAGTGTTATGGGTGCGTGAGTGTTATGGGTGCGTGAGTGTTATGGGTGCGTGAGCAGATGAGGGATAAAGGTGGGCTGACCTGTAACTCTGTGACCCCGTTCCTCTGATAGATCTCTTAATACTTCTTTACACACACACACATCAGAGGGAAAATGAGTGTGTGTGTGTGTGCAGAGGGGCTAGAGATAGAGATAATATAATTCTGTCTATAATACTGTCTTTCTCTTCTCTTTGTTATGTTTATACCTACGTGTTTTCTGTTAACTGCTTTGGCAACAGTGTATTTTATTACATTCGTGCCAATAAAGCACTGCTGAATTGAATTGAATTGAACCGAGAGAGAGAGGGAGAGAGAGAGTGAGAGAGAGAGTGAGTTAAGGGGCTCAGGAAAACCCTGTGAGGTAAAATAAAAAGAAAGAGATGAAGGTTAGAGAGAAAGAGGGAGAGAGTGAGAGTGAATGTAATCGAAGGGGCAGTCAAAGGAGGGATGTTGGGGTTGTGGATGAAGACGGGGTGTAGGGACACACACACACACACACAGACGCTCTTTAACAAGCTTGCATTCCAAGCCTCTGATCATATTGATGTTATAGTCTTTAAAGTCTATACACACACACACACGCACACATATGCACACATGCGCACACACATTTATACACACTTGATGCCCTTAATCATCTCTGAGACGTCAGCACACACACACACACGCACACACAAACATATGCACACAAACGTTCACACATTTAGACACACATAATTCTCTTAATCTTCTTTGATGATGTATCAGCACACACACACACACACACCACATCGGTCAGGGCAGCTTATTTCGTCCTGGTGTGAAAATCAACACACACACACACGCTCACATGCCAGAGAAAATGATTAATGGGCTCTAATCAGCACTGCTCTTCCCGCTTCTCACCCTGCTCACCCTTCTGGAGTGGGTGGGGCCAACAGCCCCACCCCCTCAGCCACGGGGGCGGAGCCTCCAGCTTCACTCTTTGCGTGGCGTGAGCTGGTAGCGGGTCATCGTGCTCGGAGAGGCGTGGCAACCTGTGATCTGGAGTGTGGACGTTCACTCAGTTTAACACTGCAGCTCTCTGAATGCGCTTACTGCTGGACCTGGGGTGAGAATCTGGAGCGCTAATGGGTAATTAGTATTGAGACCCTCCCTCCCTCTCTCTCTCCCTCTCTCTCTCCCTCTCTCTCTCTCTCAGCCCCTGAGGCATGTTGTCTCTGCTGCTAAGGATGATGGGAGGAGACAGATTGCACATGGGCACTGTACACACCTCACACCCCACTGGCGTTCACACGCGCGCGCATTACGCATGCACACGTATACGTGCTGGAACTCACGGAAAGGCCAGCGGTGTCACTGTCGCCATGGCTTCGCCATTAAAGGCGACGTTGCCGTAGAGACGCACCAGTCACATCTGCGCCCGCGCGCGCGCGCGTGTGTGTGTGTGTGTGTGTGTGTGTGTGTGTGTGTGTGTGTGTGTGTGTGTGTGTGTGTGTGTGTGTGTGTGTGTGTGTGTGTGTGAGTCAATAATTTCTCCAGATATGTCTTTCATGTTGCGAGACAGGAGTGTTGCGCGTCTGATGAGCGATGTGTGCCTAGGGGAGTGTGTGCGCCCCGGGCCGTCTGGCCCCCAGAGCGCAGCAGCCTTGTTCACACCGCCAGCGCACCTCACGACGCGGCGGAGGTGTGACGCTTTCGGGCTGTTGCGTTCTGTGTCGACCTCTCGTGCGCCACAGCCGTTCGCCTCGCCATACTTGCGGTACGAGGTGACGTACGGGCTCCACTCCTGTGCCTAACGAGGCTCATTAGCATAGTTAATCAGGCTCATTAGCATAGTTAATCAGGCCCGGACAAGCCATTAATAGCTCGATTCTGCCGTAAATGTGCTCAGGTGGAAGTGTTGGAGTTGGTTACGGAGTCAGGTGCGTTGGAGCGGTGGGTGGAGCGGGTGAGTGAGCATGGCGCGCTACGGGCTCTGGGTTCTATTGGCGCGATTCTGAACATGGCTGCTCCGTGCCTCCGCGCGTCTTCCTCGTCTCCACGCATCTTCCTCGTCTCCGTGTGTCTTCCTCATCTCCGTGTGTCCTCCTCATCTCCGTGCGGCGGTGAGCCTCCACCCTTTTGACCCACTTCGTCGCCGTCAACTCTGATTTCTAATGCGAACAAATACGCGTGTGGTCACACATGCATTCCTGTATCACTGTGAAAACACCTGTCCACTATTAATAGCCGTACAGACAGAAGCAAGAAATTCTTTGTTAGAAACAATTGCCACTGGTCTCTCTATCTCACTCCTTCTTTTTCCCCCTCTCTTTTACCCTCCCTCCCCTGTAAAACAAGCCTTGTTTTGTCAGTGTAGAAGCTGCTGCCTCCTCTCTCTCTCTACCTCTCTCTATCTCTGTCTCTCTCTCCCTCTCTCCCTCTCTCCCTCTACCTCTCTCTCTCTCAATCTCTGCCTCTCTTTCCCAAGGTCTCTGCCTCCCTCTCTCAATCTCTCCCTCCCTCTCTCGCCCTCTCTACCTCTCTCTCTCCCAATCTCTCTGACTCCCTCTTTCTCTCTCCTAATCTTTCTGCTTCCCTCTCTCTTCCTCTCTCTCTCCCTCTCACTCTCTGTGTCTCTCACTCTTCGTCCGTGCCACAGGAAGCCCTATTGGTGGGTGCCAACGCCCCCAGGACAGCGAGAGAATACCCAATATGCATATTATTCTAATACCCGTCGCTAGTGCCCAGAATCCGCCAGTCTGATGGTGTAATGAATGCTGTGCCTTGTAGGCCCTGAACATAAAGCTGTGTGTGTCTCAGTCATGAATTATTCATCCCCACCTCAAGGCTGCAAATCAACCAGGCAACAGCTAAGAAAATTAGCTACCAATTAGTGTTTATTTACGGCGATCGCTGGAGAAAGTTTCTCCTCCATGATTTTGAGACCCCCCCACCTCTCCCCACCTCTCCCCACCTCCCTCTTTCTATTTCAGATAGCTTGACTCCCGCCAGGGATGCGTTACCAAAGTGCAAAATACCTGGATGTTGTTTGCCGACCTTGAAATGGAGGAGGCAGGAAAACGAGAGAGAGATGGAGAGAGGGAGAGAGAGATGGAGAGAGGGAGAAGGAGAGAGAGAGGGAGGGAAAGAAGGCAGCTGGTATCAGACCTCTTTTCCTGCATCTCCCAACCAACGTGGAGTCTGTGTGTGTGTGTGTGTGTATGTCCATCCCCCAAGCCTCCTGTCTCCATCAGACTGATGAGCTCAGAGGCCAAATGATTGGCCAGCTCCTTTGTTGATCAGAGGGATCCATCGGAGGATTTGATGCTCCTTCAGAGGTGATCCTCTCCTTCCCCCAGACTCCCCACATTTCCCAGCATGCCCCCTGCTTCTGAGCCGTCAGATCCTCCGTCCCAGGCCGGGCGGTGTTAGCATTCTGCCTGCGTGTTGTAGAATTGGCCGTGAGTCTCGTTAACCCCAGGGTCTGTGTGTGTGTGTGTGTGTGTGTGTGTGTGTGTGTGTGTGTGTGAGAGGCCTGCAGCTCCCCAGCAGGGCGGCAGTGCCCCGAGGCCGCAGGTGGAACCCGCTTATGCTGGGATTAGGTGACCAATGCACACAAGGCCAGATTAGATGCCGGTGCAGATTAGTTACTGGTAGCAGAGATCAGCCTTAGACCACAGCCGTGGAGCCAGGAAAAGAGACGTGCGCGTTTGTGTGTGTGTATGTGTGTGTGTTGGTGAAGTAATGGACTCTCAGTGACTTCCTGTAACTCTACTAGAACATCTATCCCTGACTGTCCTGAATAGCTCTGGTACACCCCCTGCTTCCTCTGCCCTAAAGCACCTGATTAAGTTCACGAGTTTGCTGTTAAGTCCTTCCTGATCTGAATGAGCTTGAATTAGCCCATCCTCAGAAATTCTGCGGGTTAACCTCACAAGCTACCTCAACCCCCCCCCCACCACCGGCTCCGGGATCCATCAGCACGAAAGCATCAGCCAGACAGTAAGAAACATCGTCGCCGGAGCCACTGTCGGAAACTTCGAGAGGGAGCCGTGGAAACCGTACACACGTGCACTGCTCGGCTTGTAAGGAAGGTGCCCATTTTTTTTTCACTCTGCTTCTCTTTCCAGATGCTGAAATCTACACCAGTGTGGATGCATTCGCGTCCCAGACCCTGTTTTGTCTGGCCGTATCTTGTCACTGAATGTCTGGATTGTGCTTCCCAGTCTGGCTTTGTGCCGGCCAGCTTGATAAGTTGTGCTGGGGGATTCAACATCTCTCCGCCCCTCTGCTTTTATCTCTCTCTTTCTGTCTCTCTTCCTCTCCCTCTTCCTCTCTTCTTCCTCTCTCTGTCTGGCTATCTCTGTCTCTTTTTCCCTCTTTCTTTCTCTGCCTGTTCTGTTCCCTTTTGTGTTCCATTGATGGGAGTGTCAGTCAGAAGGGGTGTGTGCGCGCGTGTGTGTGTGCGTGCGTGTGTGTGTGGTCACCCGGCTGGCACATGGCAATGAATAGAGCAGAGAGAATAAAAGGTGTTGTGGCATTGAACTGAGTTGAATGTTTACAGGCTCGTGCTAAAGGGTTCCTCTCTCTCTCTCACACTCACTCACTCTCTATCTCTCTCTCTGTCTGTCTCTGTCTGTCTGTCTCTGTCTGTCTGTCTGTCTCTCTCTGTCTGTCCATCTCTCTCTCTCTGTCAGTCTCTCTGTGTGTGTCTCTCTTTTCCCCTGTCTCTCCACCTTCTCTATACTGCTGTCTCTCTCTCTCTCTCTAGTTCGACCATTTCACCTGTCTCATTCGTCCCCTCAATCCTGGTACCACGACGACAGGTAAACACAGCTGAATGCCCTAACGTCAGACTGTGACGTTGCCGTGGTGATGGACCTGTCGTCCAATTCTGCAGCCAATTAAATGATAAGATGTTTGGAGGTTGTGCCAAGGGAATGGTGAGGGGCTTGTGAAAAGCAGTGCTGTGATTGACAAAGCAACTTTTTCTAACTCTTATCGTAGGCTGCTTGGTTCATACTCGCTCTGCTTCTTCATTCATTCACTATAATGCCAACTGAATAAAAATTTAAGTGTAAAATATAGTATTTTTCTTGGTGAGTACAGGCTGCTAGGACCCCAATGAGAACTTTTCATCAAATCACTTACATATTAAAGCCGTTTCTGTTGATGTTATTTAACCACATTTCTCAGTAGTCACAGCCAGCCTGGTCTAGGGTCTCTGAGCTTTGAATCAGGGCGCCTTTGCTGAGATGTATGTAGTGCCACCTGCCACACTTTCTCAAGTTACAAACTCTTGCATATGACCACTAACCACTCAGTTCTGTCTGCCTTGGCCAAACAGACCGTTCTTACTGCCTGGCTGTTTCTCTGAGCGAGATAGAGAGCTCACGCATCGCGGAAGAGCCGCGCTCACACGGACACCAGGCGATGTGGGGTAGCCGCACCTTGTTTGATCCCCTTTGCAGCTCTAAAGGGGGTTATCAGATCGGATCGCGCCACATCTGTTGGCGTCCCCTCGCTGACGCCTGCTCCCCTCCAGAGGTCCGCGTGGTACGTTCCGCATCGGAATCCTGAGTCCCAGTCAGTCATTCCATCACCTGTCTGGGAATCTCAGTTCCGCCGCGTGTACCACCCGCCACATGGCCAGGCCTTCGTTAAGGCAGGCGGTCGTTAAATAATACAGGTATCGCCGCGTCGCCATGCGACACGCCTGTGGAGTAATTATAAATCAAGAGCTTGGGCTTGCCGCATGTGTGTGAGTACGTGTGTGTGTGTGTTTGTGTGCACGCATGCATGAATGTATTTGTGTATGCATGTGGGGGGGTGTGTGTGCGGCATTGACAGATGGCTGGTATAATGGTGTAAACAGACGGGTAGTGAGGAAGTCACATGGTGGAGTAATGTGACACCGGAGTGCTCTTGACAGGTACTTTAGAAACCTTTAGAGTTTGGGAAACTGAAGATGTTCAGATGCTCGGTGTGTGGAGCCCAGTGCCTGTTGGGCATCTTTGTAGTGTTTGTTACAGACGCAGGTGTTTGGGGAGATGTGGAGGGGAGAGTGAATCTGTACATTTCTGTATTTAGTATTCATTACAGCGTTAAATTCGATTATATTATCGAATTGTTAAAAAAAAACAAAAAACAAACATATTGGATTGTGAAAATTAATATTCCACGTGGGCCGCTACTGTCCTCGCGTGGACCTCGGCCACAGCTGTGAATGCGTTGCGTGGCGGACAGGAGACACACAACGTCACATTCGTTGAAAAGAAAATAAATAAAGGAAATGTAGGTCACGCTGAAACGAGCGAATAATTCAACCACAACAACCGTGAGGTGATGATGTTGTGTGCAAACTACAGCTACCATTCCAGCACTAGCAACCTGAGGGCATGTCTCGAGAAAATGCACCCAATGTCCTCTAGCATTTTATGCTAGCGAACTAGCGTTAAGGGAGTTCAACCATATAAGTTGTTTACTTTGACGTTTTTAACAGCATTTTAATGTAAATGATCCCTAATATCTATTAGCAGTGAGCCAGGGTAGATTTGATATGTGATAACAAATTATTAGAAAGTCTGAAAATCGTTCAGTTGGAAAACATTGTTGCCACATTTACCGGAAATGTGTGTTTTTTTTAAACTAGGCTACAGTGCTGACCGAAATGATAGATATTGAAGGCTACAGACACAAGCTTCATAACCTCTAAGTCCTCAGTGGATTGATTATTATTTCTCATTTCATGGATAAAAGATAAAAATATCAACCTATCCAAGTATCTCGCTAGATTGTTTTGCGCTCCTATAGATATAATACTAAAAAGATAGGCCTATGCGAATTTATATTTATATCCACGTGTCTTCAAATCTCGACCTATCGGTACCACACGCATTGCGCGAAAAGGGTAGACTACCCAGTATACTTGAGAACACAAGAAAGTTTTGCTTCTTGAGTTTGAACCTTATAGTATATTTAGTATGGATATTCTGATTTACTTCAGATTTACTCAGACAATAGCAAAACAGCATGCCACTGACATCTGTTTCTGTTAAAAGACATAGTTTCCAAGATAATGTAGGCTATGTTGAACACTTCTGAAGGGTCTTTTAAAGCTAATCAGTATTTGACTCGAGGGTTAATTCAGTTAAAATGAGAGGATATCAGGGGACCAGGTTTGTAGGTACAGACCGTTTATTGGGGGGCTTTCATGACTTGTTTGGGGGGGAAAACTGAGGGAGAATCAGAGAGGCAGATGGAGAGAAAGAGAGTGCGGGACAGAGAGAGAGAGAGAGATAGAAAGGCATGCAGAGGCAAAAAATATAGACTAGAAATAAACCTATATGACCTTATAATCCATTGAAATGTTTGAGCATTAGATCAGTGATGTGTGCAGTTATGATTGAACATTCAGTGGGGAAATAGGTCAAGAGCCTCCATACCATAATTGGATTTAATAATTCAAAACAGTAATGAGGCTTTAGGACTGCCGGGTAGACCTCCTTTTGTTTTGGACACAATTAATTCATGCCACCCGACAGTTTAAATTTGAAACAAGTCGGGTGTGAAATGTTATTTGTCTTGTTTCGTTCAGCCATCGATTAAGACGTGAGAACACCTCTACCAGAGCAAACGTGTCCGAGGGGTCCCTTGGAGAAGGTGGGGGTTTGGGGGTGGTGGTGGTACATTGCAAACTAGATTTTTTCTGTTACCAGTCCACGAACAAACATGATGCCTGGAAGAAATAAAGATAGCAGGCGTTTTCGGACGGTGGTAAAGAGGTGGTGGGGTAATTGAATAGAGGGCGGAGGTGGAGGTGGAGGTGTTGGTGCTGTGGGGTCAGCCCCTTTGGAGGGCATGTGCCGGAGGGGCGGACAGTGTTGGTGTGGCCCTCGTCTGGCCAGGCTTCTGCGGTCTGATGCACAGATGGCTGCACAGTTAGCTAAGGTACGCTGCCACAGGCCTAATGTGTGTTTGTGGTGTGTGTGTGTGTGTGTGTGTGTGTGTGAGAGGCTAATGCTGTTTTGCTGGACTATGCTGCAGAGCGCTAACCCACCATTGGGGGGGGGGGGGCTACTTCCCACACCACTCGCCGTGTTACATTAGCGAGTTAGCTGCAGCGGGTTGGAGCTGTGCTAACAAGCACATGCCCCCGGGACCCCCAGCAGGGCTCGGGCATCTGAAGGCCCACATCTGGTCTCCCTTACCGAAAACTCCAGACGGTTCACTGACCTATAGCATTTCTCGCAGGGTTTTTAGTACAACACTGTCCTCCGTGGAGTCCATGAGCCTACCCTGGACTTTTCTGCTCTGTCTGACTATGACTGCTATCTTGGATTTGTACCAAAAACATATCAGGGGTTTTTCTTTGATCACAATGAGCCAGTGGGTAGGAAGGATTGTAGTCTTTTGTGGAATTACACATAACACGTTGGTTATAGCATTTGAAATATGGATTTCAAATGCACTGCACATCTACATCACTGTGATGATCTGTGAGCTTGCAATGTTTCATCATTGTTCAACTTCATAATATTTCATGTTTGTGCATAAAAATCACATTTCTGCTGTAAAATCACTTTGACCCTCTCTGTTTATCAATGTTGCTTAGTTGCGGTAAATCCTTTTTTATCAAGATTTACTGATTATCAGAATTAATAAGATCCATTTAAGAGACATTGCTGTATATATTTTGTTTATTTTAATTCTAGGCAATGTACTATATGTGTCTATATGTACTATATGAGTACAAAAGAGGACTATATGTTGACAGTGGTTATGGTAACAATACATTTTGTTTTGCATATTTAATAAACATTCATCCACAGGGTCTGGCTTTTAACCTTTACTAGGAGTTAAAAACTCCTGGATGTCTCGTTTATAGCCTACAGACCAAAGAAAACTGCATTTTTACAGTTATTAAAGAGTAGCTGGGATCAGTAAGAGGTCTTTAAATAGCGGAACTGTGTTATATGCCATCGAGGGGAAATTGTGTTGAAAAATAAATGAAAATGTGTAATTGGCACGGACACCTGTTGTGTTTGTTTAGGTCGTGGAGTTTGCTGTGGGTAACGTTGCGCATGGCTGGGTCGGCTTGGTTTAAGTCTTCCGGCGGTGGCTAATGGCAGATTTTACAGGCATGTCAGTAATAACCACAAGTCCACATGCAATACATAATTTACCCAGCATTTTATTGTAATGTGACGAACAGAACAGGGAAGGGTTCTGGCACTGCGGGTCCAGACGAGTATAATGGTTGTATGTGCTTTCGTAATGTCACAGCCCTCCTGCCCCTTAACGTCAAGTTATACGTGTTGACATTTTTGACCCTTGAGAGGTATTCGACACGTCCACGTACATCTCTTACTTTATTAAAAACTTTTTGTTTTGGGTTGTTTTTTTTTGTGTTGTAAATGGCTGTAGATGTGGAGATTGTGTCCCAGCCGTTGTGATGTTGAGTTCGTGTAGCCATTCACACAAACTGCCCACTCTTCGTTAATAATTGCCTTCTGACCGCAGGGCAACTGTTGCCTGGGTATTTTGGGTCAGCAAGCCAGTCTCAAGACAGCAGTGAAACTGACACGTGCAGGACACCTGACGCTCTCACGCCGGTGAAAACGCCCACGTTGGTGTCACTGCTGTGTGGGTTGGGGTTGGGCACCTAAATAGCATCTGGCCAGCAGTGGTTCGCTGGTCAGAAACTGGCCAGAGAAGGTGAGCAGAGAGAGGCCGAGTAGCCATACCAGCAGACACACTACAGTATGCAGTTGCAAATGGTTGGTGTAGGTACAGGGCAGGTGTAGGGGGTAGTTGGTGTAGCTACAGGGCAGGTGTAGGAGGTGGTTGGTGTAGGGGGTGGTTGGTGTAGCTACAGGCAGGTGTAGGAGGTGGTTGTGTAGCTACAGGGCGGTACTATGTTCTTCACCTCAGAATATTTGCATTTATTTCCTCTAAGCTACTCTAATCACGTTGGTCGTAAAACACACCGTTTGCAGTTTGTGGAAAGCGGCCTGCTCATCAGGCGTCTCACATTTCCCAGGTGGCCTTGGGTCTTGGCGCTGAGCACACGGCTTTGCAGAGACCACAGGATTTCCAGCTCAGTCGTTCATGGCCAACTGCACCACCTTTTCATTTTCTGCCTCGTAATTTTATAATTCTCCAAAGTGGGCGCTTTTGGTGTGTGTGTGTGTGTGTCTGTGAGTGTGTGTGTGTGTTGGGTTTCTGCTCATGCTCACAATGGGAGTGCAGCGGGTGGCAGACCAGTATGAACCAGTATGAACCAACCCAAGCATTTGTTCCAGAATGTCTAAAAAATAAGACGAAAGAGAAAACAGTTAAAGATGCTAATGTTCTTATTATGTTCTTATATGTTCTTAATGTTCTTATTTGTCTTCGTGATCAAATATAATAAACCACCCCACCCAACCCCCCCCAACCCCACCCAACCCCCCACGGCACAGAAGATGAAATGTCATCAGACTCGTTTCTGGCATCTTGACTTTACGCTTATAACAAATTGAACATGGAGAGCACAGTGACAGATAAACAAGGAAGTGGTGGTGGTGGTGGTGGTGGTGGTGGTGGGGAGGGGTGTCTGCTCACAGGAAGTGGAATCTTCTCCCTCATTGTTCTCCTTCTGGAGGAGGGTTGTGCAGGCTTCTCCTCAGGGCTGAGGCTTTTGCATCTGCTTTAGATCTGTGTTGGCGTACTACAACATCGTATCGCGACCTTTCCGATACCGTGACTTTTCCTTTTCCGCAAAACTCGGATTGCCCGATGTTGTTCAGGTAACGAGCACGTTGTGCTTTATATTAGCTTTGCCACGCTGTCTAAAGGTTGATGAACTAATTGTCTACTAATTGGTGGAGTTGAACGAACACACTGTTTGGTCTGGTGGTCATGGGGTCTGTGAGCTTTATCGATTGGTCACATGGCTTCCCTTGCTGTATTGGCCACCAACACGGCCACAACAGTCAATCCAGAACCAGCCGCAAAGCCGTAACCACCCACCAACCTGCGCCGGGCACTGGGAACCACAGGGACAAAAAGGAAAGAATCACTTGAGCTGTAAAAATGCACCTCAGCCACCAGGGCAAGAAGCAAACAAGATAAATATAGTTATCATGTTGCATCTGTCATGGCGAGCCACACAGCGCCGTGGCGACAACTCCGGAATGTTCTATTGTTCTGCCCAGACGAGGGCTGTGGAAGGATCCTTTGTGTTTGTGTCTGTTGTGAGGAAGAAGTCAAGAGGATTGTAGTGTGTGTGTGTGTGTGTGTGTGTGTGTGTGGGGACCGGTTCGATTGCTCTTCCTGCTTGTTTTTCATTGTTCAAATCGAAGGTGAGCTGAGTAGAGACGGTCAGTGGGGGCGTGGGTGAGAGCTCATGCATTCACATGAGCACAAACAGGCCAGTCTCTCTCTCACACACACACACACACACCACTCGGCATCAGTATTCCAGCCCAGCTTTGGACACTGGGAGACGGGGAACGCCAAATCCTGGACCAAGCAGGCCCGCTGACCTCCATCAGCCCCTCCAGGCCTTCCTACACTGAGCGTGCACCGAACATCGTATGGAACATTCACAGTTTTCTCCTCCATCTTTGGAATGGAACCTGTTTGGAATGGAACCTGTTTAGAATGGAACCTCTCGGACGCCAATGCTGACCAACGTTCTGTCACTGCACACGTTTATTCGATAGCTAGAGCAGTTAAATTACATAACCAAAACAACCGACCGCAAAACTGGCAATGTTTCCTATTGCTAAGGATTACTTCACAATTTGGATAGTATGATACTAGCGCTCTCTCTCTCTCTCTCTCACACACACACTTTGTGCTCTGGCACTTATCAGCTGTAAAGAGAGATGACTGCCTCAGCCAGTGGGCCGGATTATCTGTCCAAATCGCTCGACCGACTTCTCCGTTCTGCGGGCCGATCAATGCGGCTGCACAGCGCGGCGTGATTGATAATGATATTGAGATTGATCGTTTAAATCCCCCCGCCTCTGATCCCCAAGAAGTTCAAAGTCCCCAAACAGACTGTACATCAGTACATATAAATACACTTCACTAGCAGAACCGAGAGGGAGGGAGGCGGAGGAACTGAGAGAGAGAGAGCAGGTAGGCAACGCTTGCCAATAGATAAGGGGAATATGGGATGAGGCTGGACTGGAGGTCCCTGGAGGTCCTTGGTCAGACAGCTGGCCCCTGGAGTGTGGTGGGCATGCAGCTCTAAGCTGGGCGGGGCTTAGGGCGGGACCTAGGGCAGGGCTTCAGGGACATGCAACTGGGGGAAGGCCATTGTAAGGGAGGGGGGAACAGCCGGCAAAATAACCTCCTACAACCCCCAGATCAGCATTGGGAAGGGAGGGCAGGAATTCCCGCGTGTGCTGCAGGAATGTGTGTGCAGGAGGCAGCAGGGTGCGTGAGAGGGAGAGAGACATGTCTGCAGCGGGTGTGTACGCTGTGATGTATAGGGCCTGCTGCTTTAATTACACAGATAACATGGACATTTATTCTCCATAATTGGACTGCTCTGACCTTCACTCCGGTCATTGTGTTGGTGTTTTTTTTTTTTTTTTTCCTCTAGTTTTGTTTATGGCTTTATTGACTCGGTGAGAAATGGTCTTCACGCAGGCATACACACACATGCACACACACACACACACGGCTTTCATATGACTCAAAGAGAAGCATCAAATCAATAAAGCCACAGCACTTTGACCCCTACGATGAGCAAAATAGAGGATGTAATAGATAGCACATCACACTGCTCGGCCTTCTAAAAACAGTCGCCGTGGTGCTATTAGATGTTGGCATAAAAGAATACAATTCCAGATAGCGCTCTGTTTACCCCAGAGTGTCTACTCCATGTGCCTGCGCACGTGTGTGTGTGTGTGCGTGTGTGTGTGTACGCACGTAAGAATGTGGTCTCACATCATTGTGTACCGCCGAGAACTTTTACCCGCATGTCCTAATGTGGAAAGTTTACTTTTGTTTCAGGTGCAATAACAAAAGGCCTTTTAAGTCTGACTGGAAAATCTTTAGGAGGAATTGGCTCCTCTATTGAGGGGCGGCCGTATCGATTCTTGCCCCTGGCACGCTGTGCTAAAAAGATGGATAGATTTCTTTGAAATGCTGGGAGTGTGAGGCTCTAAAGACCATTGTGTGTGCTCGCACAAGAGCAAACCTGTTTAATAACACATAACGTTAGCCGCCACCTCCCTGTAAGGCGCTCTTACAGCTTGAAAGGGAGACTCTGACAGGTATGAATGTGTTAGGTCCAATGGGTCTCTCTCTCTCCCTGTCTCTCTCTCTCTCTGTCTCTCTTCCCCTCTTTACTTCTCTCTCTGTCCCCTTGTCTCCCTCCCGTCTCCCTAGGTAAGAAAATGAAATCCCTTTAAAGCAGTGCCTCCTCTGATGTGCGTCAGCCTTGTTGATTACTGGACCTGTCTCTCCTGGTTAGCCGCCGCATCCCGGCAGGGCGGAGTGCGCATGGAGAGGTGTTGCTCTGGCTAATTACACCACTCACTTAATCGCACCACATGGAGGTATCTCCCGATCTCCGTGGATACTGCCACGTTATTTTTCCATCTCGCCTCAGTAACGTGTGTCTATGGGGAGGGAGGGATGGTAGGGGGGGGGTTGGCGGATGTTCAGGGGGTTTTTGCATCTTTCCCTGTTCTGATGCTCGCTAACTCCCAGTTTACTTATACACTGAGAATTCTTCAGCAAGCCAGAGCTAAGTGGCCATTAGTGACCGTGTCCCACAAGGGCGCACGTCTCAGCTTTGTTGCTGCCGTGTCATCGGCTGTTATCATTTCTAATGGATTTTAATAGAACGAGATGTATTGGGGGCCGATAGCGGCGTGGCGGCGAGCAGGGAGATTCATTTGAATGCGCTGTTCTTGCTGGCCCTTTGTTTTGATTTGCAGGAGTCAGCCATGTTTGCCTCCCTGGTGGTGAATGCCGGAATAATGCATTTCATTTCAAGGACAAAAGAAGTGACTTCACCACCCTGACCTCCGCAAACACACACTCCCTCGCACGTCAGCGCCTCTCCCGAGTTCCACACACTTGTACAAAAGCATGATTCACCATTTACCACCAAATAATTGTATCAGGGGCCGGGGAGCGACAGAATTAACCTGAAGGGCCACGTTCAGGAGTCCTGGACTGAGCGCAATCAATCAATCAATAACGGCCCCCACCACTAGGGCTAGCACGAGACCTAGCTAAATAACCGAGAAAACAGCACCTGTTACCTGAGCGGAATGCTAACGTCTTCGCTAACGCCGCTGTGCCCTCAAAGGCTTCGTCTCTTCTGTGCTTTGCATGGCTGCTTTGTCCGGAGACTTGTTGAGCGGTAGAAGCCTTCTCCACGAATCGGAGCTATTTTCGGCGGCTCGGAATCAGATGCTGCCCCTGGCACAGTTGCGATGATTTTTCAATTATTGTGCCACGCCAGCTATTCATAAGGGTTAATGTTCGTAAGTGGTATTGTCTGCGCTTAAGTTAAATCGGGCTAGCGGTCTGGACGCCTCCGCAGCGGAGTCGCTGGGTCTGGGTCTCGGCGCGGCGCTACGGGGCTGTGACCTCTCTCCTAGCAACACCCCTCATTCTACACCTCCGTTGACTGTGAGTTGCACCACGACACTCGCGCCACCTGTCTGAATGCAAAAACAGGAACAAAAGGCTCTCGCGTCCTGTTTGTGAGCAGCCTGCGCATGCTGTGCGTGTGCACGGCGGTGTGTGTGTGTGTGTGTGTGCGGGCGCCCGAGGGCTGGCGGTGGTGGCGGCGTGCGAGCGGCACGGCCATGCAGGAGCTCTGACAGAAATAAATTCGGCCCCCACGACTCCGGACCCCCAGAGTTCGAGATTTATGCACGTTTTGGGAACAAACACACGCGGGTGGAAGGCAAACATGCATGATCAATGGGCCGACATTAAGTCAGTGTTTGCTGACACATGCTGTGGGCATGACACGCACCCACACACACACACACACACACTCGTGCGTGCACACATACAAAACGTGCTGGGGGCCCCATGCTGTCTCCAAGCACCTCATGTAGAGCAGAATCAGCCTTTGAAAACATCTGAGACATTAGCGTCGTGTGAAGAATTCAGCAGAGGGCTTTGGGTGAGGATGCGGGTGCTTCTCTCGCTCGCGGGGGTGGGGGTGGGGGAGGGGGGGGTGATGGGCGGAGCCCACGTTTGCCCTGCATTTGTCTTCTTGATGTATGATGCTGCATATTAAACAGTGTGATAACCTGCTCATGTTCCCTCGTGCCACATCAGTCAGTCCCGAACCGGCAGGGCTGCCGAGCTCAACACGCTTGCGGTGCCGTGCTGACACGTAGCGTCCCGCTGAAGCTTCGTTTGCCCTCTGGGGCTCAGAGAGGCGGCCGCTGTGAACCGACACGACGCCGAAGCCTCCTGCCGCACCCCTCCGCACCTCCGCACAGACGCTCGGGCGCTTTTGGGACGGAGCAGCGGTGCTGGGTCGAGGCGCTGCCCTCAGAGTCGGGCTGTTTCTGAGTGGCTGCCCGATTGGGCCGTGAGCTAGCATCCTGATGGGAGCTAATTGTTAGCGCCTGGTCCCGCCTACCCGGAGCATCGCCTGACTCGCCCGCAGAAGCGTCGGGAGCATCTGGCGGTGCAGCTGCAGCCGTGGAGCGGGCCCGCTGACCCGGTTCACGCCATCCGCACCTTCCTTAGCATGCAGACCTGATAACGTGGCGCCGCTAACTGGCGCAGCAAATTAGCAAAGAAGCACCACTTGCCCCAGTGTCCATCAATGCTGGCACTTCAAGTCTTGCCGTGTTGATGTTATGCTAATGTAATCTCATGCAGCCTTGTGCAGCGATAGGTTACACATGCATTGGCCTTCTTCAGAATAGACTTTTCAAACCTTATTGATGAGACGTACTCAAGGGTAGACATCTGATTGGTTATTGACTGTGTTTTGGTAGGTACAGCCCGGTTTAGACATTGGTTTCAATAGTGAATACGTTTTATGCATGCATTATTTAAATTATACTTTGGCTAGCAACAATTGGGCCTCGGCCGGAACGACAATCACCAATGACTGATCAGATTCACGAATGGGTGAGGCTGCTTAGGGTTTGTCTTAGTACTCTGTAAGCACTGAAGACACAATATGCATTGAGTTGGCCAACAGTTTAATTCTGTTAATGGAAGATTTCCATATTCCTAGGGAATATGGGAAGGCTTGAGTGACACAGGCTGGCTAGTGTAAGGGGAAGAATGTTTTCGCATCCAGCCAGAATGTGACAATTGTCTCTTTGACTAGATGCTTAATTGGTTACTGAACATTAGTATGAATGACGCTGAGACATACTGTTCAGTGCTGGTGTTCACGTATCAACGCAGAGCTGAACCTCTGATCAGATCCCTTTCCCGTTTGCGGTAATCTTGGGTGTAAAATCTGACGGCACATAAGAAAATCCCTAATCACACAGATACTGTGGACCAGCTCTCCAGACCCAGATTAGACGTAGACCTCAAAAGAAAAACAAACGAAATCCTAAAGGTGATGCAGCACACGCAGGCCCAATTTATTCCCAGAGCGTAATCCTGCTGGTGTTAATCCAGTGCTGGGCTTCTTGCCATGATAGATGAGCACTCTCGCCTCAGGGCTGCTTGCAGATAGCAGTCCTGGTTACTGTGTCACACGTGACGGTTCTCTCAGCTGGCACTGGAACCAGGGAATCATGGGACATTCCTCAGGACCTCAGGCCCCTTTCCAAATGCAGGCTCTGTCCCAAACGGAGGTGCTTCTGAAGTTGCCTCTGCTGCCCCCTGTCTGTGGAGCTGGAGAAGAGGTGAAGGCTGTTCTCCTGCTCTCTCTTCCCACACACTCCTCCTACATCTTCTCTGCCCATCTGATCTCCGAGAGGAGACGGGGAACCTGAATACATCATCAGAGAACCGCAACCACGCTAACACAGGAGGAGGTTCCAGGAGCTCTCAGCCAAACCCAGACAGAACCTCCACAGTAAGGGCGTTTGAAAACGCAACCCCAGATTGAGAGCCAGGTTAGCAGCAGGTAACGACTTTGGAACGTGGGCACACGCGCACGGACGTGAGCACACGTGGTCTGACTAATATACCTTTGAATCTGCACACGTGCACGCTTACACAAGAGGTTTGCCATTAGTCAGCCAGACATGCTGCATGTTAATGATGCTGTGTGTGTTGGTGTGTGTGTGTGTGTGTGTGTGTGTGTGTGTGTGTGAGGGACAGAGAGAGCAGACTGGAGCTCATTTGCAGACTCATTTGGCCATTTGCTGTAAATGTCATCTCTCTGATGAAGGCAGAGAAAACAAAGAGCACAGTTCATGGCATACACACACACACACACACACGTACTCCAGCAGGCGTTATGCTTCAGAAGTGATGATGGATCAGTCCTGTTATGCTGATACACACTTACTATAAAGCCCTAAGAGGGCAAAAACTCAATGTTTCTCTTTCTGCTGCATTCTCAGTGTGTGAGTGTGTGTGCGTGTGTGTTTGAATGGAGGCGAAGAGTGAGAGCAATCATGTTGCTGCTCCCCCTAGATTTCTTATGAGCGCGCGCATGTGTATGTGTGTGTGTGTGTATGTGTGTGTGTGGGGCTTCTTAAAATATTGATGCGCATCACCTTCATTTTCCATTTGCGGCAGAGAGAGAGTCATTTCCTGGCCTCCATTTTAAGGTCATTCAGGATGCACTTAGAGCCACAGACGTGAGCAGGAGAAAACTCTCCCTCCACCTGTCCAGCTACGCCTCCACCCCCAGCCCTGTTACTTAAACGACGACGGTAATCATATCCAGGTACCTGCCCTCTCCGCCGTGTTTACGCTTTAAGATGAAGTCGTGTAATGGTCCATCAAGCACTTCCTGTATGAGCGCCGTTTCCACCCTCCTTCCACCAGCGCAGGGTCTCCATTACGCTGAAGAGCTTCCTTACGGCTCTGCAGGGTTTTGTCCGTGCCAGACTGGCTGGCCATGAACCAGCAGTCTGGGGGTTTGGGGGCCTCTCGTCTTTGTACAGGAGCCCTGACTCCATCCTGTAAACCACATCCATCTAGCACAGGGCCAAAAGTCTTGAATGTTTTACTTAGACACCGATAAAGGACACAGACACGTGATCTCTGGGATCCTGATCCAGATCCTGGCGCGTCACCCGCGGGCCCGATGCTCGCGTCACGTGCGGGTTTCATCACACGCGCCTCGTCACGTGAGCCGTCAGTGCAGTGCTGCATCACCATTAGAGCTATCTACACTAGCGTGCCTACTGTGTGTGCTCACGCAGCTGTGTGTGTGTGTGTGTGTGTGTGCGGCGTGTGCATGCCTGGGGGCCGCTGTGCACACGTGTGGATCCCGCGGGAAGGATTAGGGTAGATAGGAGCCCAACACAGGAGCTCTCGGTCACGACAGCATGGAAGCAAAAAAAAATTTAAAAATCGGAATCAGATTTCTGTCGCTTGGCTGGGCAGGAACGCGACGCTTAACGATGATGGAGTTTCGACACTTCGTTTGTGTCGCGGCGGAATTGGCCTGCCGTGAGCCTAATGGCGGTAATGTATGTGCCATGGTGCCTGCCGTGCTGATTCCTCTCTCCATCACACTTAAAGCCTCTCATTGTCTGGCGTGTTGTGTTATGAGTGCCTGGGTTACAGGAGGCGAAAGGGGGGGCAGGGGGCGGGGGAAAGGTGGCAGGGGGCGGGGGAAAAAGGGGGCGAGGCATTGAAGGGAGGATAATTTATGCGTGCATTCGTTTTGCGGGCCCGGCTGGCACCGCGGTCTGAGATCCGTCTCCTGTCTCTGCAGGCGACTGTAGCTTCGAGAAGCCGCTCTCGGCGTGTGGCTACAGCCAGGGGCGGGAGGACGACCTCCAGTGGGAACAGCTGAATACCAAAGAGAACCCCCCCACGAACCCGTGGACACCTCCTGGTGAGTGACACCCCCCATCCCCCCCCCCCCCGGGTTTACACACACTTGCAAATGTATGTGCACATACACAAACACATGCACACACCACTCTAAGACACTTATAACTGAATGGAGTCTGACCCACTAAACTCGTTATGTATGATAACGTATTTTCGTCTGTCCCGTGGAAGCCCTGAGTGAATTTCAGGAGGCTGGAACGCCTCCATAAACTCCTACAACCCCCCGTGTATTGCACCTCCCCTCCTCCCTTGGGTTTCACCGCCTGCTCTAAAAGTCTGACTCCCCTGTCTGTCTGCGCACTGAGAGCGTGTGATGAGCAGGACACACACACACCCCTCAGAGTGCAATTAACACCCCAAGCTATGTAGTCCCCCGTCTGTAAAACAGTGTTACCAGAGACACACTTCCTCTCGCGAGGGAAGAAACCGACGGCACAGAGCCGCAATGGCCACCGCTGCCTCTACTCGTCGTCAGACTGATCTCGGTACTAATGATGCAGTAGTGGGTGGAAGCACAGAGACCACTGAAGCTGGGATTCACCTGCCATAGGTGGACCCTCCAGTGGCAGCACGAATCTCACTTAGCTCGGCCGGGAATCTGTTAGCCCTGTCTGGAATCAATTGCCCTGGTATGTGATCAGTTACCCAAGTCTGCTGATGGGACAGAGGAACTAAATGACGGAATTAATTTTAATACCAAAAACATGGGAAATCAATTTTAATGAAATCCTTTATTCCCTCCACTAGCAGTAGAACTAGAATCCCTTTGAATTTCACTGTTGTATTCTGAATGTCTCTCTCTCTCTCTCTCTCTCTCTCTCTCTCTCTCTCTTCCTCTCTCTTGTTGCTTTGATCATTTTTCATTTGGTTTGAGATGAGCCAGTCTAGTTGGTCAAAGCTCTCTGCTCTAAATGACTGAATATTGTTTTCCTCTTAAATCTGATGCCTAATCACACACATGCTGCATGCTGTCAACACCATCACACACACACACACACACACACACACACACACACACACACACACACACACACACACACACACACACACACACACACACACACAGTGTTACACATGCTGCAAGATTGCATTGCCTTTTCCTCTCATCTCCCCCCTCTCTCCCTCTCTCTTCATCTCTCTGTTTCTCTCTCTCTCTCTCTATCTCTCCCTGCCTCTCTCTTTCTCCCCAAGTGACAGGAGAAGTCACTTTAACAATAGCCGCTGAGTTTAATAAGTGGGCCGCACTCATTTAAAATAGACTGCCTTCCAGTTTGATTGCCCGTTAACCTGTTTGCCTGCCACATGCCCATACATCTGCCGAGCAGCACTACAACTCAAGAGAAATGACCTGCCAAAGTGAAACGCTTTTACTCCTTTCGATGGAATTGATCCATGTGTGTGTGTGTTAACGTGTGCAGGCGTGAGTGTGTGTGTGTGTGTGTGTGTGTGTGTGTGTGTGTGTGTGAGGACTAAAATGCCATCCTCATCCCATCTCTGACCTACAAACTGACCATTACATTTGGGCGCGGCCTCCCCCCCACGGTGCACTCTCGCTGGGCACGAGGGGCGGCTCGCCCCCCGGTGTCACCTGAACTGGAGGTAATTAGTGCCTTCTGCCTCTGCCTCTCTGTTAAAGCCCCCCGCAGTAGCCAAGACCCTCAACCCTCCTCAAGGGCTCTGCAAAGGGCAGAGGATAATGCACCTGTTTACTTCTCCCTCTCTCTCTCTCCCTTTCTCCCTCTCTCCCTTTCTCTCTCTCTCTCTCCCTCTCTCTCTCTCTCCCTCTGTCTCTCTCCCTCTCTCTCTCTACATGAAGGATGTAGTGTAGAGAAATAGAAAAAGACAAGAGTATAGAGTGATGTGTTATCTGGAGGGTTCAGGTGGTCATGCTCATACACACACACACACACACACACATGCAAACCTCTCAGTCAGTTTCTTCCAAGCATATTAACCACATCACCATGAGTTCTAAACAACAGAGACATAAACATATCTGCGAATATCTAGTCACATTGTGTAATGCATGTTTGTCTTACATAAACATGATCTATTCTGTAAACACACACGCGGACATGCATGCACCCGTATCCAAACTCCACTAGTCACCTAGTTTAATGTTGTGCATTGTCTTGAATCGGAGCGACTTGGATTCACACACGAGTGTGATTTGTCACCTTTCCCAGCCTTCGCCCATCTGGTCTCCCTACGACCAATCAGACGAGATCCCTCTGCTATCAGCATCATCTCGCTCCACCCCAATGCTCCGCCCTCTAACCTGCAAACCCCGCCCCTCCCCGCCCCCTTCACTCATGACCACGATGAGCTAAAACTTTAAAGTGCCCTGGAGGACCTCTCCTGATCTAGGATCAAAGCGTCAGGACGAAGCAGATCAATCGCGCTTGCTTGAAAAAGCGACTCTCGCGCGTTGTGAAACGGGTGCCCGCGGCAACCGTTATTGATCACGCCCATCTGAAAGGCAGTCTGGCAAGCCTGCGGGCTGGGCCTTATTAAAGGACTTGGAGGGAAAAAAGAAACTCTGGTTCTGAATTTGAGTCAATGGTGATAAGTTGCTGTGCTTTCATGCACACGCTACAGGTCACGTAACGTACAAAACACAGGAGCTGAACTCTGTGCATCTCCACGGTGCTGATGACGCCCAGCAGCCGAGCCGTGATATCGCTCACTTAACAACCCCAGCAAGCAAGAGCTCAACTTCACTCTGGCAGATCAGCTCCACTGAAATGTTTGACCCATTTAACAATAGCAGCGGTTCGCATAACACAGAGCACAGAACACAGAGCACAACACAGAGAACACAGAGCACAGAACACAGAGCAGAGCACAGAGAACACAGAACACAGAGCACAGAACACAGAGCACAGCACAGAGAACACAGAGCACAGAACACAGAGCACAGCACAGAGAACAGAACACAGAGCACAGCACAGAGAACACAGAGCACAGAGAACACAGAGCACAGAACACAGAGCACAGCACAGAGCACAGAACACAGAGCACAGCACAGAGAACACAGAGCACAGAGAACACAGAGCACAGAACACAGAGCACAGAACACAGAGCACAGCACAGAGAACACAGAGCACAGAACACAGAGCACAGCACAGAGAACACAGAGCACAGAGAACACAGAGCACAGAACACAGAACACAGAGCACAGCACAGAGCACAGAACACAGAGCACAGCACAGAGAACACAGAACACAGAGCACAGCACAGAGAACACAGAGCACAGAGAACACAGAACACAGAGCACAGAACACAGAGCACAGCACAGAGAACACAGAACACAGAGCACAGCACAGAGAACACAGAACACAGAGCACAGCACAGAGAACACAGAACACAGAGCACAGCACAGAGAACACAGAGCACAGAACACAGAGCACAGAGAACACAGAACACATAGCACAGAACACAGAGCACAGAACACAGAGCACAGCACAGAGAACACAGAATTATTTCACTCTCCCTCTCTCTCTCTCTCCCTCTCCCTCCTTCTCTTTTTACTTCTCCCTTTCTCTGTCTTACTCAAATCGGATCATATTAGCCTTATTGGCATGAAAGGATAAAATATCATTTAAGAATGCTCATATGGGATAATAAATAAATAAATAAATTAAAGCAAAACAAAAACTAGAAGAACATCAGCGTGAACACAGAATAAAAATGAAACAACAGTAATGAAGAACAGCACCTTAGATTATGAACAGCTTAAATCATTTTCATAATCACTCTCTCTCTCTCTCTCTTCTACATATGCTTTCTCCAACTCTCTCATTCCTAACCTCTCTCCTCTGCACAGTAATGTCTTCTCTCTTGGGCTCCCCTCTCCTCTCCTCCACTTTCTCTCCTCCACTTCCTCTCCTCCCCTCCCCTCCCCTCCTCTTCCCTCCCCTCCCCCCTCTCCCCTCTCCTCCCCTCTCCGGGTTGTCGGTGTGAGGGCGGCTGGTGTGTTATCGGCCGCCGCGCTGCTCTTGGACGGGATATCTAGAGCACTCGTGTGAAGAATAATAGCCGTGAGTGGGCGTGAGGACTACGGAGGTCTTCCTGCTCCCATTAATTACCTTTTTCCCAGCCACACTCTATTATGCTAAACACTACATCAGTCTTAGCTGAGGCTGAATTCCTTATTGTCTCGCTCACAAATGGCTGTGTGAAAATATGTGTGCGAACAGCAATATAGCCTGCCTTTAGCTGACAGGGTGAGTTTCGCTCAGTCGAGGTGTTTGGTAGTGTGAAGAAGAAAAGCCATTTGGTGCGCTGGAGTTTGACCTGCAATGTGTGGCCTGTCTGCACCAATCCCGTTGCATCTCTAAGGAAAGTTTCTTTTTTCGCCATCCTGATATGAATTTTATTATTTCTCTGTATGTGGCAAAAAAAAGTCTAGAATATTCTGGAATGTATCAACAAACACAGAAAGTCTTTTTTTTTTATTATCGTGTCTTGGAAGCAATTTCTTTTTCTTAATTTTCTCAGCCTCATTAACTGAATTAAGCACTCTTCATAATGGTTTACTTTACCTCCTGCTGTGGATCCATACGTCGCTCCTATTGTTGCAGGGGGGAAGCTGTTCAGTGGTGCACGCACCCATGGGAAGTGCGGCACCCAGTCCTACAAAGGGTGCTCATGGCAACAGAAGTGCATCGGACATTAGATCAGACTTCCAATGCCATCCATCAGACATGTGATTATTCGCTGTGAGGTGAATAGCATGTTCATGACGTGAAAATAAGCGGAAATTCGTCCACCCAATTAGGCCAAGTCAGCCATTTTCATCCACAGAAAACATCGGTTAAATGAACACGGGGTTATATCACCACACGTCTGTTCTTTGGCCAGTTGGCTCTGAGCTAAAAGGAACAGAATTAGCCCCGTTTTTATTATATTTATTATTTTTTTTTACATGCTCTTTTCAGACACATAATTCTCTACAGAGTTCACACGTGTTCCTCAACTATCTTTGTACGAGAGTGACAGAATTGAGTCAGGGTGTCGGAGAGGTTTTTCAGAGAAGAAGGGAAAAAAAAAAGTAATTCCGAAGTGTACGCGTGAAACTTAATCAGGGTTCCCTCCACCCTTTAACCTCACCCCCTTTTTTCTCTCCTTTCAAAAATAAAGGCGAGCAGAAGAGAAAGTTCCAGAAAGAGTGAAGGAAAATTGAGCGGAGGCCGCGGTGTCTCACGTTGCCCACGTCACCTCACAGCGAGAGCGTTTTTGATTGGTAGCGGAATGTGCGAACAGCCTTGTCTTCGCTGACATTTCGTGCGCGGCCAGCGGGCTTTTCCCCGGGTGTGACCTCTGCCGGTTTTATTAACAAATGAGACCCGGAGGTTTTTTGGCCTAAAGAGCGGTCCTCCATTCTGATTTCTCCCGCATAATGATTTTCACAGAGTTCAGGACCTGAACCGCGAAGCGAAATAATGAGCAGTAGTCATTACTGCAAATTATATCCCCCATTTCAACCATCACTCAAGCCATAATGAGTCTAAATACCCCCCTCCCCCACCCCACACCTATAGACTTTGATGATTAGTGGCGTACAGTTTGGTGTCGCTGCAAACTAAATTAGGTGAGGTGAAGCTATAATTGTGGATATTTCTCTCAAATAATGCAGGGTTTTTAATTAATTAATTTATTTTTACCTCCTTAGTTATGTGAACATTAAGATGAAACAGAATATTGTTTCTCCCTGGGGCTGAGTTTGATCAATGTGCTGTTTAATTTTTCATTATATTTTCGCTGTCTTACATAGTGTGGACAACAAACGTCCATAGTGTGGACAACTGCCGAGTTATCGTTATATACAGCCGCCTGTTTTCAAAGTCTATAAAGAGAAATTACGTTTAAAAAAGAGTAAATTAATAATAGATAACAATAAAATAATAAAATAAATGAATAATTAAAAAAATTAAACATCAGTCTTTTCAAGGCTGATTGTGACATCATCACTTCCCCTTTAAGTTATGTACACGTTCCATAATCAAACCCGACTCTCGTGCACATTACTGCCTGAAACGTGCATCTCACAGCTCTGAACTGAGACAAGCGCGTGTTTTTACTGACTGCAAACAACGGCAGTAATCTCAGTTAGTCGGTTTACGATGAATAGTTGCAGTCAGAGGGACGGGTGGTAGTGAAGCACCACGACGGAGTCGTTAGCCACGTCTTCCTCCTCATCGGCGTAGCTCCCAGAGCCTGTTCAGCTTCCAGTACTGTATCCATATCTGTCTTGTGGCAAATGCAGGATTTTCTTTCTCCGCGATGTTGTGTGAGTTGTTAGGTGTGTTCAAAAGCCATGTCGGAGTTTTTTAATTAGCTGTGGCGTTAGTTTGACGTGTCCACCCAGCAGCCCAGTCAGACCTAACGAGGCTTCAGACTTTCCCGTAATAAACGAGAGCTTCGGCCCCTCGGTGGGCGTGCGGCAGCGGGGGCTGCTGGGTAAATTAGCGCTGCCGTGGCAGGCCGCACGTAATGGTCGCACCTTGTCAGAGCTGCCTGGGTTCCGTCAAGCACAGCGCTGAAATGAGTTCGGTAGAAAAACAGGGCGTCTGCTCCAGTGTCTGGCCTGTGTGCGGTAACTTAACACAGGTCTGTGTGCGGTAAGTTAACACAGGCCTGTGTTTAGCTGTGTAGGTGAAGTTACCTCCTGCGGTAGGTATCAGTACTTTGTCGTGTTCACTTGTGATGAGTAAGGGCTGTGATTGGTTTGGTTAACTGGATCTTTGCAATAGAAATGATAGCTAATGATTTCACTAACAGGTAGTCGTAGTGACAGACGTGACCCTTGAACTGCAACAAACCGGTCTTAACAGAACTGGCGCGCAGACGTTCAAGAGTCACTGCAGATCTCGTTCGCAACCAAGCAAAACTGTCTGATGTTGGCCCGACGTCCCTGTCGTCACGGCGACTCCTTGACTGATGTGTTGTTTGTGGCTGTAAACGCGTGGTGGGAGGGGCCAGGCCAGCTCCATGGGCAGCCGACGTGCCGCTGATATGATAATAAAGTCGTTCAGCAGAACGGCCCCGACACAGCCCAGAGCATCATGCCCTTTACCAGACCAGGACACACCTGACAGGGTGCAGCCGGCCAGCTTGTGCTGTTTTTAATTGGCTTCCGAGCACACCTACGTTAAAGGGGAGGGAGGGAGGGAGGGAGGGAGAGAAGGAGAGGGGGAGAGGGGGAGAGGGGAGACAGAGAGCTGGAGTTGGACAGGGAAACAGGTAGAACTATGCTTGCTTGTGCTTGACAGTCATTCTAATTTGTTATTGGAGTAGGTGGCTAATTATGCGAGGCGAGCGTGCACGTGGCTCCTGAGGGATGCACGTGCACGTGGCCGTAATGGTGTGGGGAGGAAGAGCGCACGCATCCCAGCCTGCGGCTCCTGAGGGATGCACGTGCACGTGGCCGTAATGGTGTGGGGAGGAAGAGCGCACGCATCCCAGGCTGCGGCTCCTGAGGGATGCACGTGCACGTGCGGGAGTGTGTGTGTGTGTGTGTGTTCCTGCATGTGCCGGGGCAGCGTATCCGTTAGCATGATGCACAGCTCATACAGGCTGTTGTGTGGTTTTGAGTGAAGTGAAGTCATTCCCTGCACTTGTGACCTGCAGCGTGCACCCTGCTCCCTGTGCAGTGCTCTCTACACCCTACACCCTTCCCTACACCCTACACCCTTCCTGCACCCTACACCCTTCCCTACACCCTACACCCTTCCCTACACCCTACACCCTTCCCTACACCCTACACCCTACACCCTTCCCTGCATCCTGTCATTTCCTGCACTTGTAACCTGCAGCGTGCTCCATGTCCGTGGTACCCTGCACCTTGCAGCTTGCTGTGTCCCACACCCTGCAGACTACACCGTACACCCTACGCCCTGCAGACTACACCCTACACCCTGCACCCTGCAGACCACTCCCTGCATGGTAAGCGTTACTGTGTGATGGAAGGCGGGTGATCAGTTCTGTGATAAGCCGCTGACAGTGTGCTGGTTACTCAGCCCTTTGACTCAGAATAGGCAGCACAGATCGTCCTGTGAGTCACCCACCACCTGAGCGGAACAAACAGACAAATATTGTGTGCACGCGTGTGTATGTTGGTGTGGGAACGTGTGTGTATGTTGGTGTGTGTACGTGTTCTGACTGGTTACTACACAGTAACCAAAACACCATGAACGTGGTTGCGTCCTGCACGGCTATAATGGACCCGCCATGCGCTGGTGACTAATTAGGCCTTCAGAGTGTAATGAGGACCTGTGTCAACAGCTCACTCACAGGGAGCCCAGTGCTGATGGGAACCTTTACAATGCACATGCAGTCCTCCGCCCCACCTTCATCATCCTCATCCTCTATGTTCACTCCATGCACTGGATAAAAGTGTGTGGCAACCTGGCTAGAGACACACACACACACACACACACACACTGTGCAGTCCCAATTACTACTTATAGTGGAGGTAGGCATTTGTAGCATTTATGTCAGTATGTAAGAACGTCACTAGGGCACATTCGTCTTTTGATGGTGGGGCTGAAAAAGAGAGAATCCTTTAATTGGTGCTTCCTATCATTTCTGTCTCTGATCAACTCTCTCTCTCTCTCTCTCTCTCTCTCTATCTATCTCTCTCTCTCTATATATATATATATATATATATAGAGAGAGAGAGAGAGAGAGAGAGAGAGGTGTGTGTCTCTGTGGAGCTTAGCGTGTCGTGCTAATGTCATCATGTGTCTGTTCCTCTGCTGTCAGACCGATTACTCTCTGGGCTTTTGAAGTCAAATAGTCCAACTGTCCTACTTATCACTAAGGTGCTCTGTGTGTGTGTGAGAGAGAGAGAGAGAGAGAGAGAGGGAGGAGAGAGAGAGAGAGAGAGAGAGAGAGCGCTAGACAGTGAAAGGGTAAATAGGATTCCAGTGGGGGTGAAAGCTGAGAGGCTGCGATCTGCCATTTTCACTGAAAATATTATCAATATAATCCCGCCCACCTGCGTGCTATTGGCTAGCAGTAATCAATATAATCCCGCCCGCCTGCGTGCTATTGGCTAGCAGTAAGAGAACCGTATTAACCTTTACACCATCTGATAATTATTGAGGAGCTCGTGTCAGATTGTGGCGGCCTTTGTTCAACTGATACATGTGTGTGTGTGTGTGTGTGTGTGTGAGTGTGATTCGAATCATTGAATGCACAGCCATCAGTTGTCCTCGTTTTCGTGTTGTGACGGGATTGTCACACGGGCCAAAGGGTCACATGAATGTCGGGAGCAATATGGCTTCCAAATTAACGTAGTGTGTGTGCGCTACAGTTTTCCCGGCGCGTCAGTGTCACTGACAGGAGAAGGTTTGGCCTGCAGTTGTATATGCTGCTGTGTCTCCAAGTTAGTGTCTTAATGAGATCAGATATATATTAATTAGTGATGCTAATTAAGATGAATTAAGCAGTTCCCTTAATGAAGTGGCTCCATTTTAGTCAATTACTGTCGGAAAAAGGCTTTTACCATGTTGATAAACACGTTAATGTATGCCATATGTCTCGGAAACAATACCCCATGGAGTGGTACGGATCTCTGTCCCTGTCTGTCCTGTCCCTGTCTACAGTATCTACATGGTGAATGTGCACAGCTGGGTTGTGGTTTGTATAGGCTGGTCCTCTTCTTGCCGGGCTATAGTGTTAATGGTCTTTAGGGCAGCAGTGTCCGATTCGGTCCTGGGGAACTACCCCTTTTCAAGCCTAATTTGACACGCGCTCCTGAAGGATCTCATCTGCTGGATCGGGTGTGTTCTATTAAGATCAGAACTTGAGTTGTGTGGGGAAGTGAGTGTCCAGGACTGGGGCTCTCCTGAAACGTCCAGCCGCTCCCCGCTGTGAAGCTCCGTCGTCTGCTCCTCCTCACCCGCGACTCTCTCCTGTCTCCCCTCGGCCGGCAGGCGCCGCCTTCATGATGGTCAACACGTCGGGGCGGTTCTCGGGCCAGAAAGCCCTGCTCCTCAGCCCTCAGCTGAAGGAGAACGACACGCACTGCGTCACCCTGCAGTACTTCGTGTCGAGCAGGGACGGCGGCAGTCCGGGACACCTCAACATCTACATCAAGGAGACCCACAGTCCCATGGGGCTGCCCGTGTGGAACATCTCCGGGCCCGTCAGCAGGAGCTGGAACCAAGTAGAGCTCGCCGTCAGCATCTACTGGCCCAACTTCTACCAGGTAAGGAACCAAGAAGGGGGGTTGTGGGTAATGTAGTCTTGGCTAATGCATACTTCTCTTGAGGTTGTTGTTTGATTATTGTGAAGGCTGACCTGTTCCTATATTGTTTTTTTACTTTTTTTGCTTTTGGATGTAATGTTTACACGTATTTTAACATCAACAAAGGGCTGAAGAGACCCCAGTGTAGACGTATGTGGTATTTTATAGGTAGACGTATGTATATTATACCAGTATGCAACATATTCTCAGTTAAACCTGTTCACCTCAGTAAATGCGCTCTCTCTCTCTCTCTCTCTCTCTCTCTCCATCTTTTTTCTTGTCTCACAAGTCCACTCTTCCATTTATTTCTCATCTCTCACTTTAACTCTCTCTCATTTTCGACCTCTCCTGCTCTCCTCCTCTCTTCTTCTTTCTTCTCCGGCTTTCTTTCTTCCTCTCTAAAAAATAATAACCCCTTCCTTACACTATTAGAGAAAAAAAAATTGCATTTTCTCCTTCCGCGCTCGTTTATTTTCGCGTGTGGAGACACTTCGGCAGTGTCTGCTGAGGCGAGGCTGATTTCGCGTGCGTCTGGTTATTAGTCGCGCGTCTCCTCAGGGGTTGGAGGGGAGTCCGCTGCTAATTGGCCGACTGAGACCTCCTCACCTTGTGGAAAGAAGCGCTGCCTCGTCCAATTAGCCCATTAGGGCCGGCAGGGCTGGGCCACACCAGGCCACACCCATGGGTTCTGACAGGCCACGCCCCCTCCCAACCTCCCCACGCCCCCCTCCCCTGGCAAAATGGCAGCATCATCACAGCCTTGGTCTCTGATAATAACAACTTTATTACATGTTTATAATGTTTAATGGGTCTTTATAAAGCGTTCATGGACAGAGTATAACGTAACTGTTTTGCAGGGAGTTATTATACCATCATACATTTTGTACTCTTTTAGCTCTGCAAACCTAATCAATTATTCATGCATCCCTGATCTTGTTAATGTTTACTGTATGTGAGCTTTTTATGCAGATGACTACAGAAATCCAGCAGTATTGAGACAATCATTCCCACAGCTCCGGTAGTTGAGGGAGATGAAGCAGATTTCCCAATAGGCTGTTATTTCGGCAGGTTTTATGTTCTGGTTATGGAGTCCTCAGAGCAGAGCCTCTCGCGATAATCTCACTCCTCTTCGTTATGAACACACGGCCGAGCTGTTTTAAGCGCCGCACTAACAGGCGTAATCCTCAGATTATTACACAGCTCCATCAGGAACGCGAGGCGAGCGGGAGGAGTTAGCGGCACAAAGCTCAGCAGTTGGGAGCTCCAAAACTCTGAGGCATGTGCACGCGTGTGTGTCTGTGTGTGTGTGTGTGTGTGTGTGGGTTGGGTCCTCCATGCACGTGTTTCTCTACCCGCTGGAATGTTTGGGAGCGGTCCAGAGCAGCGGCTCGATACGCACACGTCCGTCATGTCATATGGACTTGACCCTCGGACCGCTGACTCACAAATGTTGCCATTGGTGTATATTTACAAAACTATTTGTCACCTTCCAAAATGTGGATGTGGAAAATGCTTTGCAGTTGCAAAATTCCCTGTACTGGGGAGAGCAAAGACATTTAGAAGAGTTTAAAAGGGTTTTTCCATTTCTAGAAAGAACAGCGTCCTTCGTGTTAGCAGGCAGATTCTTGTACAGCCTTTGTGTGTTTCGAAAGATTTCACCCGCAACCCCCGTGTGAAGAGTTATGCTTTGTCTGCAGATTCGTGTCTAATTAGCAAAGAGATCATTTTAGGTAGCTTTAATTGCGCAGTATCCTAAGTGATTGTCAGGATGAAACCACCTGGTGCGTTGGCCATTATTTTGTAATTATAGAGTTGATTTGTTGTTTTTCTTCACTGAAAATACACAGTCTCCTCCATTCTAATGAATTTGCAGTCAGATTCATACCAAAACGTCCCAATGTTTACTCCATGCTTTCCGAATATGGTGTCACTCTGTAATTCTCGAGTGCAAATTTCTGAATCTGTGTAGCTATTTTTTAGATTGTTAACTTTCAACAATAACTGGCCACGCGCACCCAGAACCCCACACCACAGCTCATCCCTGCACCGACTTCATTTTCTGGTGCTTTTGACCCAGAGTGACCCAGAATTCGGTGAAGTGTGTGCAGATGCCCCACTGCCCTCTTTGTCTTCCTAATGCTGATGCCTGCGTGCGCGTAGCATCACCGGCGCCGCGAGAGCCGCCTTCACAGCTGACAGAAGCACCAACAGAAGCTTAGACGGGGGTGACCGCGCGTGTTCTAGTTGCCGCCCCACAACTGGGAGGGGCAGGAGAGGCCTTCTATTAGGTCTCTACAAATGCGCCTTAATGAAGGAGTCTGGCGGCGAGCTGGAGCCGTGGGCGTTCGGTTTCCCGTGAGGAAAAGTGGGGAGGATAATTAGGGTGTTATCTGTTGGGCGTCAGTGACCTCGCCGATGGGGCTGGTTTGTAATGACAGAAGAGTGATGTGGAGAAAAGGCGGAGTGTCAGAACCTCTTCCTGTGTAGCTGTGAAGGCTGCTGTTTCCAAGTGCTTGTGGCTTCCTCACGAGGATGTCTTCCTTTCTTTCTTCTCCCTACTCTCACACACCTAAAGTGTGTCGCGTTCTCTCCCTGCCCACCTTAACGTACGTTTCCTGCTCCCTTAGAGATTAAAAATGAACACTTGAAGGTTTCCAACATTTCGGCAAGTTTCTCTGCGACTCCGTAGTCTTTGTGAGGAGACCTGAGTCGCGTCAAACTACCGAATGCTTTTGAGAAATCGTCTGTTTGGCCTACACCGTCGCCATGGCGGCGTCACAGAACTCTACTATCCCTGCTCTGTGGTTGACGGGCTGGTGTTGGGATAGGCTGGGCAGCACCACACCCAGTGGGAAGGGCGTGGCCCACATTCCGACCCGCCCCCCCCACACCCCCCACTCTCAGGCTCCCCTGAGATTCGTTTAATGAAACTCCCTAAACAGGCTGGTCTGCCTGACAGGCTGCTTTAGGCTATATTTGCACGATCTCCGTGGCGACGCAGGGCACCGCATCTGTCCCGTGTGGTTCTCGGTCTCTTCAGTGTGTCCCGTCTGCAGGACAAACCCACTGCTTGCGCACGACACAGTGTCAGGGTGTTTGAAAATAGAACATCCATGTCCACACACTCGTGTCAAGCCGCATGTGTTCCGCATGTGTGCGGCTGTGCATTTAAAATTAGCCGAGCCCGGAGTTATCCCTGGTTCTGTTGATTGGACAGGAATGCTAGCCATGCCTTTATCAGTCGGGCATGTCTCATTGGCTCATAGAACCAGGGTTGCAGAATTAGCCCACTACACATGTGGTTCATATTCTTCACAGAGAGTTCACAGCCACACAAACCGTATGCCAGGTCTACGCAACCTTTATCAAACATGCTCCTGCAACAGAGCAGCTTAGACCTGATAGGCACGGTGTCCTTTATCACAACACCTGTGCTGCAAGGTCAGGCAGATTTAAGTCATTCTGCCCCAGAGACTTTGGGCCCTGCTCAGCCAGGCAACAACTCGCGTGTGAGCAACTGTCTGATACGTTATCATGCATTCGAAAAACATCATAATAAGAGTTTGATTTATTGCAAGGTTTTAAGGCATGGAAAAGCCTTATAGGTTGGGTGAAATATGGACTGATTTTCACTCATTATTTCATCATACTTGCTTAACCCCACACGTGTCACAATGTAATGATGTCACAATGTGATGATGTCACTAATGTAGCACATGTAAAATATGCTGTTCGTAAACTTGTAAATGCACCTTTTAACTTCACAGCACAGACCAAACTATGCCTGGACAGCCATCACTGGGTTTGTAGCTGGGTCTGTGCTGAAGGTGGCCCTTTGCCTTCTGTCCCTGGCAGGGCCCTGTGCAAGATCCCCATTTGCAGCATGTACTTATTTATCACCATGGTTACGGCCTCTCTCTCCCCACCCCTGCAGATCGTCTTTGAAGCGGTGACCTCAGGCCAGCGTGGCTTGCTGGCCATCAAGGATGTCGTCGTGCAGGGCCATCAGTGCAGTAAGGCCGAACTCTGTGTCATAAACACACACACACACACATACTCGAGCACTTCCTGTTATTTTCAGATATCCTCCCAAGTATGAGTGTGGAGTGGCGTAGAGTAGGCTAGAGTAGGCCTGCTAGAGTAGAGTAGGCTATAGTAAGCTAGAGTAGGCCTGCTACAGTATAGTAAGCTAGATTAGGCCTGCTAGAGTAGAGTAGGCCTGCTAGAGTAGAGTAGGCTAGAGTAGGCCTGCTAGAGTAGAGTAGGCCTGCTAGAGTAGAGTAGGCTAGAGTAGGCCTGCTAGAGTAGAGTAGGCTAGAGTAGGCCTGCTAGAGTAGAGTAGGCCTGCTAGAGTAGAGTAGGCTAGAGTAGGCCTGCTAGAGTAGAGTAGGCCTGCTAGAGTAGAGTAGGCTATAGTAAGCTAGAGTAGGCCTGCTACAGTATAGTAAGATAGATTAGGCTTGATAGAGTAGGCTAGAGTAGAGTAGGCTATAGTACGCTAGAGTAGGCCTGCTACAGTATAGTAAGCTAGATTAGGCTTGCTAGAGTAGGCTAGAGTAGAGTAGGCTATAGTACGCTAGAGTAGGCCTGCTACAGTATAGTAAGCTAGATTAGGCTTGCTAGAGTAGGCTAGAGTAGAGTAGGCTATAGTACGCTAGAGTAGGCCTGCTACAGTATAGTAAGCTAGATTAGGCTTGCTAGAGTAGGCTAGAGTAGAGTAGGCTATAGTACGCTAGAGTAGGCCTGCTACAGTATAGTAAGCTAGATTAGGCTAGAGTAGAGTAGAGTCAGACATTGTATCCCAGCCAGCCTGGCCTCACACAGCCTGCTCCTGTAACTCAGACACGCTCTGTCCTGAGCCTCTTCAGGTGATTGGGGTCTCGTTCCCTCTAACTAATGCTGCACTTCAGGTAAGGCCTGTAAACAACAGCCAGATCAAAATCACGGCTTTGCATCCATGCAGTCGTATATTGATCACGTACACTAAAAAACAACCCCCCCACCATCACTAACAGGCGAGAGCTTCACGCCCTGCAGGTGCTCATGGGGCAGCGTAGTGAGGCTTTCATGACACTTCAACTCTCTGGGGCTTGAACATGTTCAGGAACGGCAACGAGGGAGCAGACGTGGAGACATGGGAAGGCCAATCAGGAAGCCTTTGGTCCGCCACCCAGCGCAGAGCGCGAGAGTGAGAGCGGTGAAGAGCCCTCGTTTGGTGCATGTGAAACGGGGCAGAGTGTTGGGTTCGTTTCGTTCAGCAGAGCCGCACTTAAAGCTCTTGACCGAGTCGCGGCGTGCGGTGCGCTAGGCTAATTCCTTTCAAAGGCATTACCGACCTCTTCAGAGAGCACTCGTACAATTGCACTCTGACAATGGCCTTCTCTCGTGATTAGCCAGAGACACAGAGACGGATAAGCAGAGACTGTGTGTGAACATGCCGTTGAAATGGAGACCGAGGGAGACGCTGCATTCCGCTGCCTGTGGTTTCGTGTCATGTGCAGCTGCTTGAGTGCTGCGTCTGAAGCCTGAGATTAAATTACCACCGTTCCCTCAGATTAACTGGTCACTGGGAACTGATTGTGAGGAAGCATGTGATTACAGTCCACAACGTAGATTACAGATCACAACTCCTAATGGCATCCCATACTGGAAATATCTAAAAACAATTACAAGCCCCCCCCCCCCCCAGGCTTGTTTTGGTGAAGACGTGTCTCCATGGTTTCCAGGTAGCGCAGGTCCGAGAACCACAGTACGGAGGTCTCGATCATGTGTGGCTTACAGGAAATCGGCAGAAGGACGTTCCGCTCTCGGCGCGGAAAGCTGATTTGGGGATGCTGGACTGGGGGACTTTTGTTTTTTGAGGGTGGAAATAAAGTGGGGGGGGAAAAGCCACATTCATTTACTATTCATGAAAGCAGATGGCAGGGCTGTTTCCACCCTGGGTGTCATTAACTCCACAGGAGGTCTGTCTATCATTACATTCAAAAAAGCTACTTTGCAGACAAGAGAAATAGGTGGCGACGCGGCGTAGAGGAGCAGCAGGTCAAAGTAATGAAAGTGGCACAATTTCAAACACAAAAATAATAATAATAACTGATGAAATATTGAATAGAGTGGGACAGGGAGCTGAGAGCGTGTGTGTGTGTGCGCATTCGCGAGGGAGATTAAATTAGCAGCATTGCCCCGTCTTCGGAGAGCGACTCTCATATTGATTCAAGGTCGCCATGGCCTGATTTCAACCAGAGAGAGCCGTAATCAAACATTATATCTCATAACGCGATTTCCATGGAACTTGGTCCTGGAGACGTCTGTTGTAAATGTGTTGTGACCCAGATACGAGCGTCCCAGCATTTGTTGGGTAGGCAGGCGGAGGACTAATTAAAGCTTCAGAGGAATACAAGTGTGTGGAAAGTTTCTGTAAGAATGGCATTCTGGCCATTTACCTGCCTTTACCCTAAAATGCACCCCATGATTAAACAGATGTTTCTTAAAGCTTTTGTAAGCTCCAGAATGAAACATTTGTGTTGCTTTTTTGATTCTGTGAGATAGTGTTATAAAAAAGTTGTAAAAAAGCTTCTTAAACCTGTCTGAGGTTTAGCAGAATAAACTGGCAGACCAGTTTACTTCATAACTGACCAGTATACTTCATAACTGGCCAGTATACTTCATAACTGACCAGTATACTTCATAACTGGCCAGTATAGCGTGTTTTTCTGTCCAGAGTTCTCCAAAAGTGGCAGCAGACTCCAGTGACTACATCACCTTTGCTTCCAGCAGGCTTTAATGTGCAAGACTGTATCATTAGTGTGTTAATGGGTAGCATGTCACCTCTGCTTTTGTGGTTCGGCACTAATCGTGTTTGTGGTGGGCGTGGCTTTGCAGTGGCGACGCCCCACTTCCTCCATATTAAAGGGGTGGAGGTGAATGCAGGACAGACCGCCAAGTTCCACTGCACCGTCAACGGAGAGCAGAAATCCAGCTTCCACCTGTGGCTCCAGGTTATACACACTATACACATACACACTCTCACAGTCATACAGACACACACACACACACACAAACGTGATAACAATATTAATAACACTGCCTGAGGTGTCATATTAGCTGCTGTAGTTTCTTAATGTGAAATCTGGCTCTTACTACAGCTACTGATCCTAACACTAACCCCACTGAACACCACACGATGAGAAGACCTCTGTCTCTCTCTCTCTTTCTCTCTCACTCTCTCTGTCTCCCTCTCACTCTCTCTGTCTCTCTCTCTCCGCCCACGTGCCAGCCCCGTGTCCTTGTGTGCTCCCCCAGATGCCCTCAGCCCTGTCTCATTAGTGGCGTGTGCTGGACCAGGAGCTGGGTGGGATCACTCCCAACACACACACACACACACACACTTCAGTAAAGCCTCCTCTGTCGGCGGCGAGCCCCGGGTTCTTTTGCCCTTCTCTCGTATTCATCCTGCTTGAGCTCCATTATCTCCACAGGCTTCCCAGAACATCATTAAGTCTAAGCGCTGAATGGGAGGATCTTCCAGTAGCACTGCAGACCAAAACATCATCTAAACCCCCGAAACTGCTCCTGCAACTCAGGTGTCAAACTCCCAGTTCCCTCTAGATCACGACCTTCCATGAACAAAGGTCTCCTAATGCACCTCACGATGAGAAGACACCTCTCTCTCTCTCTCCCTCTCTCTCTCTAGCTCTTGCTCTCTCTCCCCTCCCTCTATCTCTCTCTAACCTTTTCTCTCTCTCTCCCTCTCTCTCTCCCTCTCTCTCTCTCTCTATGCCCTGTGTTGAGATGCTCTGCCAGGTAGTTAGTCACTTAAACAAACACGTCCTCATTACCAGGCGAAAGAAACACAAACATTAAGTGAAGTCCCCTGATGGCAGTAATGAAGAAACATCTCCAGTGAAGAAACGGCCCCATCTGCCTGCTGCATTGTGTGACAGCTGGGAGGAATGCGTGGTGTGTGTGTGTGTGTGTGTGTGTGTGAGCGAGTGTGTGTGCATGCTTTTATGGAGGAGAGATGATTCAAAATGAAAGCTTTCAGCCAAGAATGCAGAAGCTGAAATGTGCCACCATGAACACACAGTGATGACGGACACACACACTCACCATACGCATGGCCATACAAACACACTCAAAAACACACCCACACACAGGGTCTGCTGGGTTGTTGTGAGTGTGCGTTTGCGTGTGCTGCAGGGTATCGGCGGGCGGGAGACTCCCATGACGACGTCCAAGCCGTGGAACAACCAGCGATTCATCGGCGTTTTCGAGGTGGAGAACACCACGAAGCACGACTCTGGCCGCTACCGCTGCGTGGTCCTCTCCAGCCGAGGAGTTGGCGTGTCCAACTATGGAGAGCTGACCATCAAACGTGAGCCCCTCCCACACACACACACACATATACACACAGTTTCCCTCAGGAGCAAAATGTAGGATAGTTGCTTCTTCGAGAACACCAAAGAACACATTCTACTGCTCCTTAACTTTCTTCAGAGAGGGGAGAGAGAGATTGAGAGAGGGAAGGAGAGAGAGAGAGGGAGATAGAGATAAAGAGAAGGGGGGGATTGAGAGAGGGAAGGAGAGAGGGAGAGGGAGATAGAGATAAAGAGGGGGGGGGGGGGTGGATTGCATCGTGCGCTGAAGGCTCCACATGGAAGATTGATGCTGGTTTTATGTTAACGACCTGCACCTCTTTGTTTTGATGGGGGTCCGTGCGGCTGTGTAAGTGGCGCCCTTGAGCGGGCGTGTATCCTCTCTGGAAGGACGTAAAGGTGCTCGGCGGCTGATGTACAGTACGCTGTCACACCACGCCCCTCCGCCTCTCATTCGCTATGAATTTATAGAGGCGTCGGCTTCTAAATCCTCCACGCCCTCCCAGAGCCGCGAGCGTTTGGTAATGGCCTTCGGTTTCCCACCACACTCTCTTTCTCCCTCTCTCGCGCGCTTGTGGAGCGACGGATTGAATTTATGGTCCTGTAGTTTGTTGGGGGGGGTTTTTTTGCCTATTTTTTACGGACTCCTAGTTTGAGGTGATTGACTGCTTTAATCCCAGCTGTCCCGACAGAGAGCACCAGTCACACACGCGAGCGGCCAATCAGACACGCGAGCGCCAGTCACACACGCGAGCCCAGGCTCTTTGTTCAGTGTCTCTGCATGTCATGGGTCAATATGGACCTACAAGGGTAAAGTCTGCACACTATTATAAATTCTTATAATAATAAATTCAGTCATAAACACACACACACACACACAGCTTTCCACAGAACTTTCATATCCTCTCCAGTTCCCTTATGCACATATTTGAAATCACACGTACATCCTGTTGGAGTTTTAGCCTCCGCTCACGCTCCATCCTAACAGACTGCCATGCTGTTCCTCCACCTGTCAGCCCTCAGTTCCTTTACACCTCCACCCTCCCCAATCTGAGATGCACATGAAGGATTTGGACACATGAAGGAGGAGTCGCACCAACGTTTAAGATCCTAAACTCCTCCCTTGTGTACACACACACACACTCACACATTCTACACACTGTGTTAAGCCTGTGGAATTCGGGACAAAGGGGGTTGTGTGGGTGGCTAAAAACAGTTTTATTCAACCCCAACTTATATTAAACCAGCAGCAGCAAAACTCGCCTAACAGCCGAAGTTCCGAGTGTGGTGTGTGGCTGTGTCCTGCACACTGGACCGAACCTCCAGCTCTCCCCAACCAGAAGGTTCTCACCGTCTACACCAGAGCTTTGTCAGCATTTACCGGGTGCCCGCCTCTCTGCGGCCGTCTGAGTCCTCCGCCCGGCTTTCTCCGTTCAGACCGTCTCCGCGTCTGCAGAGTCACACACGTCTAGCTCGTCTTTGGCAGAACAGGACCCCACCTCTCTGTGACCCCGCCCACTCTGCCCTTGGCCCCTCCCACTCCCCCTAGCCATGGGCTCCCCTAGCATATGGCGTGCTAACGTATAGCAATTGACTGTCTGATGATAATAATAATACATGGAAGAAATGGAAATATTGAAGAATAGTGTGAGAAAGTGCTGGAACATAACCTGGGTAGACAGAGGGAGATTAGTGTGTTGTGTTGGCAGACAGGAGCTTTACTGTAGCAGGCCACAGCTGTCCCCTCTCCTAACGCCATTACACACACACACACACACACACACACTTTCTCCCTGTGCCCCTGACCGCCTGGACAACAGCCCTGCAACAGCTGCTCAAGTACCCCATCACCACACACACACACACACACACACACACACACACACACACTGCACCGTCAGATGCACAAGGACACACATGTGCACCCCCTCTGTGATGCACCCAGCCCTGTCACACACACGTGCGGACACACACACACACACACACACACACTGTCCCTTTTGCCTTGCCTACCTCAGCTGGGCCCCCTGAGAAGACCAGCAAAACCCCTGCCATCTTCCTGTTCTCTCTCCCCCGGAGCTGCTTACACACACATTCACACACCTCACACACACACACATTCACACACACACACACACTCTCTTTCTCCCACTCTTTCTTAACTGTCTCTTTTCCTCTTTTTGAACTCCCTCTCTCCCTTTCTCTCAACATCCTCTTCCTGCCTCTTTGTCTTTCTTAGCACCCTATCACACACACACGCACACACACACACATCACCACTCCAGCCATTCACTTCCCGTTTGTTTCTGTATTTCATCCTTCCCTCTCGCCTTCTAGTCTGTAACGGCAGGTGTGTGAGCACTGGGTGTAACGGCAGGTGTATGTGCGCTGGGTGTAACGGCAGGTGTATGTGCGCTGGGTGTAACGGCAGGTGTATGTGCGCTGGGTGTAACGGCAGGTGTATGTGCGCTGGGTGTAACGGCAGGTGTATGTATGGCCAGACACCCGGGAGACAAACAGGTCACGGTTTTAGGACAGACCCCCCACAAATAGGCGGGAATTTGACGGATGTCTTCATGAAGGCGGGTGACGCGCCGATGTGTTAAACGGGCCGTTAGGCTGTTAGCACGGGGCCGCTCACGCCCTGCGGGGTCACGCATGACTGAGCCCCATCACCACGGCGATGGATTGGGCATCTCTGAGAGCTGGGGGCTACTAGCAAAGAAGGGGACACTTCTCCCTGATAGCAGAGGAGACACAAGAGTGATGTGGACAGAAGAGTGATGAGAGTGAGATTAGACGCAGGGTGTGGACACGCACCACAACATTCAGCCCAAATGACTCAGCGTCCTCCCCTCGTGGACGTCTCTGGTCTGCTGAAAGCCTTAATTCCTCTTCACGTCCAGCACTGCTTTTATATTGTATTAACCCTGTGTGCTTGTATGAGGGGCTGAGTGATTTGCGGGACTCTCTGCGGGATAAGAGACGCTCACACGTCAGGGCTGCCCAACTGTGCTCTCACGTTCAGAGACGGTTTTTGCATTCAAACTGTGTAGGATGGACCACGTTGGTAACCGTAGCAGAGGCAGATCCTTCTCTGTGCCCAAGCTCGGAGGCTCAGACTCGCTCACGTGAGACCACAGGTCCCGCAGTACAGGTGCGTGTGCCTCTGGGTGTGTGTGCCACCTGACTGGACTGTACCACACATGGAGGGGGGCGGGGGGCAGACTTGCTATCACTCCCCCACCCCCACAGACACCCCACTCCCTGAGACGTAGCCAGATTACATGGTTCAATTTAGGTGATGTTTGATTGGCCGGCTGTGGAGAAAAGGATTATGGGGTATTGAGGGGCCTACGGCTGGGGTCACTATGGGACAGCCATCTGTAAGATCTAATAACACACATGGATACTTTGCAGACACACATAGGTATTTGTGCTCATGCACATGCACACACACACACACACACACACACACAATCATAGACACAAGCATGTGTAAACACACTATTGATAGTTTTATCCTCAGGCAAAACTTTAAAAACTCAATTTTAAGTGTTTATGGTTTCATAGTGCAATGTACCATGTCTTGTACACACACACACACACACACACACACTATGCCACGTTTATTTATTCATTACTTTGTGTCAGTATTTCCATCCTGATCGATCCCTGCAGTTAGAAAGATTCTGTAATAAATATGACTTACAGTTTGTCATATTGGGCAATAGGGTAGCAACTCTGTGGTGAGCGTTCATCTCTCCCACCTGCCCTAGGGGGCATATATCCCCCAATGATGCCACCCCCAGGGTAACGCACAGATGACCAGCACAGACGGCCAAAGGCATAAACGTTTGATGTGTTCATCAAATGCAATGTCCTAGATGTAGCCATGCATATAAACGCTCTCAAAACGGACAGATCTGCTGTCTTTTACACACACACACACACACACAGTCCACAACAATATACAAATGAAATACATGTGATGAAAGTGGTTTTGTTGATCAGCAGTGCCGTTTGTCTCACCTGGCTGTCTGACCTGCCCAATCAGCTCTCTGCATCTTTTACCCAGCATGCAGCTGGAAGAGGCTACTGGGAAACCTGCGGTGCTTGTCTACTCTTGTTTTGGCTGCATGTGATTGCCACTTGTGCCTCCACCCTACAGTGTCAAATATACGATGCGTGTACACACACACACACACACACACACACGCACCCTCTCAAGCTCTTATATCGGTAAAATAACACCCTACCTAGGGCAGGTGTTTTATTGATTGTGAACAGCCCTTTGAGGCCTGCCAATAAACTTCAGGCAATTCCACTGCTCATATTTTGCAGCTGAGCACTGCGGCTCTGCTCGGTGCAATATACCCGCCGTCAATCTTCTGCCCTTAGGCCCCGCCCCTCTGTTCCAGCCATTAATAAAGAACGGAGCAGCGATCCCCCTGACCTCGCCTCTTACCCGCGTAGCCGTAATCGGTAAAAGATGTCAACTGCTTTTTGTTTTTTTTCTGATAGTGTGACCTCATATAACAGCACACGTGTCCCGACGCCTCATATAACAGCACACGTGTCCCGACGCCTCATATAACAGCACACGTGTCCCAACGCCTCATATAACAGCACACGTGTCCCAACGCCTCTTGCACTTGAAAACAATAAAGAAAAAAGAAAAAAAGACTGGCACAAAATAGGCGGCAATATTTTAGCAGTTGAATTAATATCTACAGTCTATATGAAACTCCATGGTAAACATCGCAGCTAAGACCTTATTCAGGTGTACATGGTACAGTCCAGGTACATGGTACAGTCCAGGGGGAAGTTTCATGTTGAGATATTTGGGATTGTCTCACCTTATGCTCCCCACTACACGTGTCCCCCGTGTCCTCCAGGAGCCTAAGAGGTCCTTCCTCTTCTCTCCCTCCAGAGCCCCCAGTGCCTATAGCACCACCCCAGCTGATGGCAGTCGGTGCCACGTACCTGTGGATCCAACTCAACGCCAACTCCATCAACGGTGACGGGCCAATCATCAACCGGCAGGTGGAATACCGCACCGTCTCTGGAACCATGTATGACCTGCAGCCCGTCGACAAGAGCTCGCACAAGATCGGCCACCTGGAGCCCGATACTGAGTACGAGATCAGCGTGCTCCTCACCCGACCACTAGAGGGCGGCACGGGGGCGCCGGGCCCGCCACTCAGGGCCCGCACCAAGTGTGCCGGTGAGTCACCGCTTCTGATGTCTGTACGGGGAACATTCTGGATCATGAGGACATATGGGTAATGCTCGTGTTCAGCATGTTACAGTAGACTGAATATCAGTCAAACCAACACAGAAATGTAAAAGCAGGCCGGATGGAACAGGAACGAGACCCTTCTGAATATACCGAACCTGGTCAGAAATATTCATTCTGATAAATTATTACTTTAGCTTGTTGTTTCTGTTGAATTGTGCTGAGCTGTTGAAACAACTTCGACACAGAGCAAACAAATAACCCTTGAACACAGTTCAACTGTGTTTAATGAACTGATTTTTTTTTTATGTCGATGTAGAAGATTTTGGGGTCGTCAGAGTTCAGTAATTTTCAATCCGGGCAGGACTACACTGAAGCTAAAGTTCAGGGATGCAGGAAACGTGGAGCTCTCGGGTGGAAACCAGGGCTCGTGCACCGTCTTGCTCGTGTCCAGCGAACTGTCTTTACGGAGTGCAAGAACGCCGGTGGCTGTACTAAAGTCAAAACGGCCCGAGAGGGAGAGAAACTAAGAGGGTCCCTGACGAGAAGCGAAAACAGGGATTCTGCTGTTTGTGCTCTGGAGCATTAGTCAGACATCTGAGGCGCCACGTCGGACCGTAGGGCTTCTGTGGACGTTTGCTGGGGTCTAGTGTTGGGTCTGCCGGCTCCCAGATGCAAGATGTCCCAGTGCGGATCCTGTCTGTGGCCAATTGCCTGCAGAAGCTGCCAAGGTGTGTGCAGTGAAAATGGGTCAGCTGACCTCCTGCTGAAGATCTCACTGTTTCTCATTTGAGCAGCTCTAACGGGGACGCATGGAGCTGCTGACTTGGCCTTCACTCTGAGCCCTTCGTGGCGTGCGTGTGTGTGTGTGTGTGTGTGTGTGTGTGTGTGTACTGTACATATTTAAAAACATTCCTGTAATCACCCTTCACGTGGGTGGTCATATCTTTTTTTTCATCTTGCTGCGATTCTGCTCTTCTGTGTTGAGATGTTGTCGCTCTGGGCTCTGCTGGAGGTTCTTCTCCAGCTTGGACCACAAGCCCACCTGGGTGTTTCCCCTCCACACTCACACAACATTTGCACAGAGGGCTTTTTCCTGCCGTTCATATTCCTTCCTTTGGATATTCCCAGTGCTTGCAGCTTACACGTCTATTGCATCTGGTGTTTTTAGCACCGTACGCACTATCGTGACGTCTGACTGGTTCTGTCTGGACCTGCCGGGCCTTATCCCTGCTTGTTCTCCAGCATTCCCTCTGGTTCCTCCAGATTGGACATGGGCTTGTCCAGCTCACACGCATGTGATCCTGTGATTCCTCCCACTTGACTGTGTCACCTGGTGCGTGATTTCCCTCCTGAGATTCTGCATCCTGGTACTGGATACTGGATCGCCTCCACATCTTGGGTCAGGCCTGAGGTGATCCACTCCTTCTCTGAGTGACAGAGAGCTCAGTGCACCATCTTGTTCTGCCATGTTTGGTGTCTCCATGCTGTCCTTCTGTCCCCTGTTGTCCTTCAGTCCTTTCTATTGCAGCCCTTGATAGGATTGTCTCATGTTGGCCTCCCACCTCTGCTACCTTTGCTGCCACAGATACTCACACCCCCTCTGGCAGGTGCTTACCGTGTCATTTCACCTGCATTGGCTATATGGTTCCATCTGTCTGCAACACTCCATCATCAGCTCATTCATGGGGCCTCTGATTTAATACACTCATGCATGTTTCATGCCTCACCCTGGACATCTTACAGAGGATCTCGCTTGTATCCAGGGCTGGTTTTCTTAACGGGGGGCTTCCATGTGGAGGACAACTTCAAATGATTGGTTTGTAGATGGATGGTGTTTGGTCTTCGTTGGAGTCTTTCGTAAACAGTGCTGTCCTTCCTTTTGTTAGCCAGCCTGGATGAGAGCAGGTAATTAGCAGCTGCTTCATTTGTCCAGCTAGGCGGCCATGCTGTGTTGTTAGCTTCTTTAGCCAGCAGGCATGGATCATGTCGGTGACGGCTGCTTCCCAGTCCTTCATGTTCGTAATCTCGTCTTGGACATCTGCTGTTGCAGTACTGACAGAGTCACGACCTGGGACATTGTGGTGCTCGCTTTTAAGATCTCTTAACCACCTAATGCTGGTGTTATGTGATGACTAATGTTTCCATATGCTCTTCTGGTACGGTTCTGATCCAGCTCTGGGTGGGTCTGTCAGGGTTCAGTCAGGGTTCAGTCAGGGTTCTGTTGCTCCTTTCTTGTTCCTTTGCAGTTTGGCAACCAGTGCCGTTAACCTGTTTATCACACTCCACATCTTCATTTATTGGCCCCCAGTTCTATGTTTGCGGTGGCCAGACACTCTCTGGGCTTTTATGACTTTGTCGAGCTCTGTCAGCTTTCCTGATTTCCTTACAAATCGTCTTTTTCTTGCTTTCCAGCCTTTGTTTCTTGTGTATCATATGGTCTTAACAATGACTGCAGCAGCATATACTGGTTTCTTCCTTTCAGTTGTACTGGTTTGGTACTTTCAGTTGTACTGGTTTGTTATGGGGGTCTATCAGCTCAGAGTGTGGGGCCTGTTATGGGGGTCTATCAGCTCAGAGTGTGGGGCCTGTTATGGGGGTCTATCAGCTCAGAGTGTGGGGCCTGTTATGGGGGTCTATCAGCTCAGAGTGTGGTGCCTGTTATGGGGGTCTATCAGCTCAGAGTGTGGGGCCTGTTATGGGGTCTATCAGCTCAGAGTGTGGGGCCTGTTATGGGGGTCTATCAGCTCAGAGTGTGGGGCCTGTTATGGGGGTCTATCAGCTCAGAGTGTGGGGCCTGTTATGGGGGTCTATCAGCTCAGAGTGTGGGGCCTGTTATGGGGGTCTATTGGCTGTCTGTTGTTCTGTTATGGAGGTTATCTCTTTCTAATAACTACTTAGTCCTGCTCAAGTTACACACAGTAAGAGAGAAGATTGTAAAGGGTTAATGAATGCATTATTTTGTTGCAGTATATACAGTAGCTGTATTAGGATTTGTCCTTTACTCTCACGGGCACAATTTTAATTTTCTTTGTCTCTCTCTCTCTCTCTCTCTCTCTCTTGGTCTGTCTTTCTCACTCTCCCCCTCTTCTCCTTTTGTTATCTTTGTTCCTTGCCTGTAATGGAGGGACAATCAAAGAGAAATACAAATGTAACGAGAAAAAGAGGCCCTCGCTCTTGAAAGCAAATTGTATTACTTTGTATTCAAGCTTATCTTTTGTGTCCATTATTGCTTCAAGAATGGCACAAAAGCAGTTTTATCCTCAAGGTTTTCCTGATTGTTTTTCCCGGGAGGAGGAGGAGGAGGAGAGGGAGGAGGAAGAGGGTATGTTCAGGAACTCCACGTGTTGTTCACATGTTGTGTTGTCCGTCTTGACACAGCAGACCTCGTTATTGTCGCACTGCGGTCGGAAGTGACGTCACTCACTGTTACGCTCTGATTGGCCTCCTGACAGGATATACAATAATGTATCACAACCTCGTTGAGGTGTAGGTCATATAAGCCAGATGGACTTATGTTGATGTTCTTGTTCATTATCTTTCATATCGCAGTAATGCCTTTATTTTCTTCCAATATTGGAAGAATTAGTCCAGGAAAAGAATTTAGCGATCGACTCCACAGTTTAAAAAAAATAATAATTACATTTATAAATGCGGCTTCACTTCTTTTAACGCTAAATTTGATGGACCTGGCTGGCGGCGGCCGACGTGATTAGCGGTAATGTCACTACAGCTGTAGCTAACCAAATGGAGGACTCCATGGAACAGTGCTAAATAGATAATGCTAATCTCACCAATGATTACCCAGGTCCAGAGATCCGCTACGCCTTCATTAGCTTTCGTTTAGCATGCTAATACTAATGTTCCTGCTAAGACCAGCCTGTCACCAACGGGCCGGTTTAATCTGGTCGGAGCAGTTTCTTCTGTAGCTTTTGGTCCTTTTCTTGCTTTCTGTTTAATCGTTTATGACATTCGGCTGTGTCCACGTAAATGTCTTCTTATAGAAATGAGGTCATGAAAGATGAATTTTGTAATGTTTCTCTGAGTGTTATTGGCAGGAAGGAACACCTGTTGTCATGTTGTCGCTGGTATAGAAGTGAGTCGCACTTCCCCAGACCGCATATATACGCCCGCGAGCTGGGTTAGCTTGGTAAACTCACTCTAAACCGCTCAAACCAGAGCCATGCTTGGTGCTGTTAAAACTACCTGAAATAGTTTAGTGGCAGGAAGGAAACGTTTTAGCTGCCATGAATAAAGACTGATGGTTTCTACCTGCTGATTCATAGGTACATTTGTCCTGGTGAATATCTGAAATCTGAATTCTGTGTGCTGGTGTGTGTCCACACGTGGGAGCTTTTTCAGCAGCGTTTCAATGCTCATCTCCAATTTAAATTTCAGGTTTATCATCTTTCTCTTTTTTACTGTGAGTGCTAAATTGACTTCCTTACACACACACACTTAATGAGGTTATCCACAAATACACACATCAAGCAATAAGGTCTCTCTCTCTCTCTCTCTCTCTCTCTCTCCCCCCAACTCTCATTCCATCTTTCAGACATAAATACATAATCCTCACATGCACCTGTTTTCCTGTTGCTTTCTGTTTTCTGCTTCAGGCTTTGATAAACCAGAAAAACACACACACACACACACACAACTTCTCCAGTCTTCTGTGCTGGTCATTTGCTTGCGCTGTTGGACTGTTGTCAGGACCCTGCCACCCTAGGTCTTCAGGTCCTCACTCTCCTCCTCCTCTTCCTCACTCCAGACGGATAATGAGGAATCTCGCCTCTCGGTCACTCTGACACTAATAATGATTGGTGCAATATGGGCGTCTTAAATCTCGCCGTCTCTCATGGACACCTCCTTTGTCCCTTTTTCCTTGGCCCTTTTTCGTCTTTCGCTCTCTCTCTCTCTCTCTTTCTCTCTCACACTCAACTCTGTCCTTCCTACTAAGTCTGTGTTTCTGCCTCCCTCTCAGTTTATTCTCTCTATCTCTCTTTCGGTCTTTCTCTGTCGTCCCCAATCTGCCCCCCCCTCTCGTAATGGTCTTGCTGCCTTGAGGTGTGAATAGGCCCAGATATCCCTGTGCTGGCATTATTCTCGTCCCTGCCCATGTGACCTCTAGGGTTTAAGCTTTGTTGTCGTGGACACTGACGGAAGGCTTCTCACTTTTCACTGCACTAAATTAGATACCAATTCTGTGTGCCTTTGTTGGCGAGAGAAAGCGTGTGAGATTGAGTTTGGTTCTGCGCTGGAAGGTTATCTGCCGGGGGGTTAGTGTGCAGCTGAGGTAACTGGTTAGCCTAGCAGGCTGAAAGGGAGCAGTGTATTGTGCACTCCTCAAGGGCACTCTACAAACACACACACACACTCTACAAACAACACACACACACACTCTTCAAACAACACACACACACTCTTCAAACAACAGCTGTTGTGAGAGACAATACATGTGCATTTTTTAAATGATTTGTTACTCCCCTCCCCTCTCCTCCCCTCCCCCTCTCCTCCCCTCCTCTCCTCTCCTCCCCTCCCCTCTCCTCCCCTCCCCTCTCCTCCCCTCCCCTCTCCTCCCCTCCCCTCTCCTCTCCTCCCCTCTCCTCTCCTCCCCTCCCCTCTCCTCCCCTCTCCTCCCCCTCCCCTCTCCCCCTCCCCTTTCCTCCCCTCTCCTCCCATTTTCTCCTATCCTCTCTCCCTACCCAGGGGCGATAGGGGACACGACTCGCTCCTAAAGAGCAGAATCACAGTCCTTAGCTGCTATACCCAAATACTCATATCTTCCCTTCTCTTTATGGACCTGCCCAGCTCTATAACTAGCAGCTAGTCTTCACTGCTTTATTTCAGCCCACACGCTCCATCATCAGCTGCACATCCTGGCTGGAAGCCGACTAGCGTCTCCCTAACGATGATGGATTCTCTCCCAGCTGATTCCAGATGCCGTTTCTCAATTCTTTCATTTATTCTTTTATTTAATCATTTTTTAAGAGTTTAATGTGAAATAAAACACCGCTTTTGGTGTTTAGCGGCCTGAAATATGATCGTCCGCGCTATCAATCCAAATGTCTGTCATGCTCAGGTTCCTCACGGAGAGCTTTTTTTTCAACTAGTATGAGTGTGGGGGATCGTCTGACTTGTACACACACCTAAATACTCTGTACTCTGGTCTAATCAACTAGCTTAGCATAAGCCAAACTCCTAACAGGAAGAAAATTCCGGAACGCAACTGGAAGTAAACTTTTTCCAGAACATCTTTGATTTTTGACCTCCGTAACTGCTTCCTGCTTCTGCTCTGCTTGAGATGTTGATACACGGCAGCACGGACAAAAACTTTTGAGTGGGAAAACTTTCCCTGGAAAAAGGAAAAAAAAAAAGTACCTAAAAGCTCATTTCAGTTAATGAGATTCGCACCTTAGCAGCTCAATATAAACACATTTAAGAGAAGCAAATCCGATCTGTGGCCTGCAGGCCTCGGCTCATTTGACAGAAGGTCCGGCGTCTCCACAGAGCACGGCTCCACAGCTCATTTATCAGACAAACACATTGTGTTGCTTGCGAGGGTCAGAGGTCACTTGGGAGGGGGAGAGTGTTTGGGGGGGTGCAGGCATTGTCAGGTAGGTCGGAGGAGCGCCCCATGACCTCAATCACCGTACCGACGGTGTGGACTGGGATTGGGGAATGAGGGATCGATGTGTGTGTTGCCTTCCTTACCCTGAGTGAGCTGATCAGAATGAGTGTGTGTCTGTTTGGATGCTTGTTATGGTGGGCGCTGATTGGAGTCTGGCGCTGAGTTCTCTGGACTGTGTAGTCCCAAGTGTAGGAGCATTTTCCAACTGTTTACTAAGGTAGATGAATCTTTTGAGCCTGTATAATTAGTTCTTCGTTTCATCAGAGTTTCTGTCACGTTTTTGCCTTTCAATATTACCTGAAAACTAATTTTTGAATGAATGTGTGGATCCTGAGATGTTATTGTTGGTTATGTTCACATTGCAGGTAAAAGTGGCCCAAATTTTCCTTCATATGTGACACAGATCTTGTCATTTGCATGGCAGTGTGAACAGCAAAAAAAATAAATCTGACATTTTCAATTCTAATTTGTGTTTTCGTACAAATTAGTGCTGAAATTCGGTGCGGGTGCGATTTGCGGCATTGAGCTGCAGTCAGATTGGACCCCTTGTGACTTTTACGTCAATCCGACTGGACATTCATCCTAATTTCATGCTGGCATGACGGCCAGATCGACAGCGGCCGCATCTCCCCCTTCAGCAGCTGCCCTGACTCCTCAGAGCCATCATTAAAACACTGACCCTCTGCTACCTTCTCACCTGCATTACAATTAGTTGCCAATTTCACAGTCAGTAACAGGAGCAGTACTCAGTACTCAATACTCAGCACTCTAGAAGTTTCTGCGTTTGACTCCTGTCAACTTGATTTCACTTAGTTAAAATAATTTTATACTAGTAGATATGCCAAATATTCAGTATTCAAGACGAGAAGGCCTGGCTCTCAGTCTCCGCTCTAATTCATCCCAAAGGTGTTCTATCGGGTTGTGGTCAGGACTCTGTGCAGGCCAGTCAAGTTCATCCACACCAGACTCTGCTGTCCATGTCTTTATGGACCAAAAGACCATCTCCAAAAGTGTCCAGCTCCATCCATCCACTGTAAGACTAATCATTCACAAGTGGAGGACACTCAGCATCACTGCCACTCTGCCCAGAAGCGGGCGGCCATCAAAACTTACACACAGAAGCACCAGGAAAATAATAACTCAGGTAAAGGCCAAATCCACACATCACCTCCAGAGAGATGCTGAGAGTTGCACTGTAGCACCATCTGGGATAAATGTACATGCGTCTACAACCAGGCGAAAAATCAATAGACGTGGCGTTCATGGGAGAGTTGCTAGCAGGAAGCCGCTGCTCTCGAGAAATAACAAAGTTGCACATTTAAACTTTGCCAGAGAGCACTTGGACAAACCAGAGGCTTTCTGGAAGTCCATTTTCTATACAGATGAGTCCAAAATTGAATTATTTGGCCATACACAGGCTCCATGTTTGGAGAAGAGGCAACCACTGCATATAAAGAGAAGAACCTCCTCCCAACAGTGAAGCATGGTGGTGGAGATGTGAAGGTCTGGGCCTGCTTTTCTGCCTCTGGACCTGGACGACTCCATATTATCACTTCATCACAAATTCTTGATTCTCCTGCCGTCGTTCAGGGAGTTGAAGCTTGGACAAAAATGGATTATGCAACAAGACAACAATGCGAAGCATTCCAGCAAGACTACCAAGGAACGGCTCAACGCTGAAGAAGACGGCCCAAAGTCTGGACATCGGTCCCATAGAAATGCGGTGGCAACATCTGAAGTGGGTGGTACATGCCAGATGTCCCTCTATCCTCTCATCTGGCTGTAGAGCAAGCAGGTCATTTTTATGTGAGAAGCTACGGTCACATGGTAAAGCATTTCTAGAGATCCTTCAGGAAATCTCGATAAAGCAATGCAAACGACACCTGCGATTGAATCTACATCTCCAGCCTTGCTGTTTTGCAAATTGCAAATGCGGAATCTCGTATTGTGCGACCCCCTGTGCCCTCCTCAGGGATCTCTCACTCACCTCAGTGTTGGACTCTGAGCTCCTATAAGGAGATTCTGTCACATATATCCTTTACATTTATCGAGATTGGCTAAAAAAAGGTGAGAAAGAAATGTATGTACAAATAAAAACCTGGAGTCGGGCAGTAATTTGCAAAGTGTGAGCATGGCTTTTCACAAGTGTTGCAACCCTGCATTGTTTTGCGAGGGTTTGCTGTATCTCCGGACTAAAGAATGGGTGCTTTTGTGCAGCTGTAGGCCATGTGCCAGAGTGAGGCAGGTCTGCGCGAGCGCGAGGTACAGCTACGCAAGAGTGAGGCAGGTCTGCGCAAGCCCAAGGTAGAGCTGCGCAAGAGTGAGGCAGGTCTGCGCGAGGTAGAGCTGTGCAAGAGTGAGGCAGGTCTGCGCAAGAGTGAGGCAGGTCTGCGCTAAGTAGAGCTGCGCAAGAGTGAGGCAGGTCTGCGCGAGGTAGAGCTGCGCAAGAGCGAGGCAGGTTTGCGCGAGGTAGAGCTGTGCAAGAGTGAGGTAGGTCTGCGTGAGGTAGAGCTGCGCAAGAGCGAGGCAGGTCTGCGCGATGTAGAGCTTCGCAAGATTGAGGCAGGTCTGCGCGAGGTAGAGCTGCGCAAGAGCGAGGCAGGTCTGCGTGAGGTAGAGCTGCGCAAGAGCGAGGCAGGTCTGCGTGAGGTAGAGCTGCGCAAGAGCGAGGCAGGTCTGCGTGAGGTAGAGCTGCGCAAGAGCGAGGCAGGTCTGCGTGAGGTAGAGCTGCGCAAGAGCGAGGCAGGTCTGCGTGAGGTAGAGCTTCACAAGAGTGAGGCAGGTCTGCTCGAGGTAGAGCTGCGCAAGAGCGAGGCAGGTCTGCGTGAGCGCTAGGTAGAGCTACGCAAGAGCGAGGCAGAACTGGAGTATGTCACATGGGCTATAATTCACCACCCCTCTGTGTCCCACTCCACCGCACTCAGATCAATACCCTTCTGCAATGGTTTGAAAAAAAAGATTTTACCCAAACCTGATTAAACAGGAACTTTGGAAGGCATTAAAGGGCAGAGGAGTGTGTGTGTGTGTGTGTGTGTGTGTGTGTGTGTGTGTGTGTGTGTGTGTGTGTGTGTGTGTGTGTGTGTGTGTGTGTGTGCGTGTGTGTATGTGTATGTGTGTGTGTGTGTGTGTGTGTGTGTGTGTGTGTGTGTGTGTGTGTGTGTGTGTGTGTGTGTGTGTGTGTGCGTGCGTGTGTGTGCGTGCATATGCACGTGCGCGCACACATTTGTAGTTTCCAGCCTACATAATGACTGACAGCCCTTGGCTGCTGCAGGACTGATGCCTCCTGTATGTTTGCAGCCTGGCTTTACCCAGACAGCTAGGTGTGCTGAGCTGAAGGGTCAGTCCACTTCACTAGAGATGACCCTTATCTTAAGCTGAGAGATCTCCCAATCCACATCACCCGTCTCCCTCCGGCTCCACCCCCTCTGGAAACACCCAATTTTTTATTTTTTTATTTTATTATTTTTTTTTTTACATTTATCACAGTACAGAAGTACATGTCTGTCTCACCTCTCATGCAGTGACCACAGATTCATTACAGTGTTTGGTAGGCAGCTGTTTCTGCCCTGTCTATCTGTCTGTCTGACTCTGTGTCTGTCTCCCCTTCTCTATTTTCACCCTCTTCTGCTTTTTTCCTTTTCTGTTTCTCACTTCCTCTCCTCTTTATTTGCTATTTTTATCTCTGCTCTCTCTCCTGTTCTCCTCTCCGTGTCTGTCTCCTCCTTCACGTGGGGGTGTTGAGGGCTTGATTGATGGTTATCAGGGGTTGCAGTGGCAAAGCAAAAGCTCACGTGAGAGTGATTTTATAAGCACAGGTAGACATGCCAGAACTGCAGCTGCAGAGATGGTGCAGATAATGACAAACAGGAGAGTGACTGTGTGCCTGTACCGTCTCTCCCTCTGTGTCTCTACCTCTATGGTCTCTCCATCTGTCTCTCTACCTCTGTGTCTCTCCCTCTACTGTCTCTATCTCTATGGTCTCTCCCTTTGTCTCTCTCCCTCTACTGTCTCTCCCTCTACTGTCTCTCCCTCTACTGTCTCTACCTGTGTCTCTCCCTCTGTCTCTCTACCTCTGTGTCTCTCCTTCTACTGTCTCTCCCTCTATGGTCTCTCCCTCTGTCTCTTCCTCTACTGTCTCTCCCTCTGTGTCTCTCCCTCTACAGTCTCTCCCTCTACGGTATCTCCCTCTGTGTCTCTCCCTCTCTGTCTCCCTATCTGTGTCTCTCCCTCTCTGTCTCTCTCTCTCTTTCTCTCTCAGACACACACAAAGATTTAAACCAACTGAGTGAATAATTACTGGCCTCTGGAGAGATGAGTGTTAGCAATATTCTTCCAGCTGGCACGGAAAGGCCATCTCTCCCTCCCTCTCTCTCTCTCCATCTCTCTCCCTCCCTCTCTCCCTCCCTCCCTCTCTCTCTCTCCCTCTATTTCTCCCATCTCTCTTGCTCTCTGAACGAAATGGTACAGATGCATGAAAAGGTGAACCGACTGCACCTACTAATCCCCCCATTAGCATAAAGCAGGCGGGATGACAGAAAAGTCAAGCTGGGGATAATTAGGAGGGTGGCAGTTGATTTTAATCATTGCGGCTTTTCTTTAGTGGTGAGGCTGCTGAACACAGTAGTGGTTCTACAGGGTGGTGTCCAGTGCCCTACACAGGGTGGTGTCCAGTGCCCTACACAGGGTGGTGTCCAGTGCCCTACACAGGGTGGTGTCTAGTGCCCTACACAGGGTGGTGTCCAGTGCCCTACACAGGGTGGTGTCCAGTGCCCTACACAGGGTGGTGTCCAGTGCCCTATACAGGGTGGTGTCTAGTGCCCTACACAGGGTGGTGTCCAGTGCCCTACATAGGGTGGTGTCTAGTGCACTATACAGGGTGGTGTCTAGTGCCCTACACAGGGTGGAGTCTAGTGCCCTACACAGGGTGGTGTCCAGTGCCCAGAATTTTGAGGCTACTTCCACATATTTGTGCTGTACAATAAAATAACAGACCTGCAGTTTCTGCAGACACTGGCTCTAATCACAGGCTGGTGTCTGCCATGTCGGAGGGTTAAAGGCTCTGTGATTGGCTCTTTAGAAGGCTGGGGGTGTGGTCATGGGCTGCAGGGCGACCTCATGAGCCCTTCATGCATTTGCCATGATCTCCTCACCTCATGCTCACTCTACACACACACACACACACACACACACAGACACGCAACCGTCTGACATATGATCATCTATTACATTCCATATAGAAGAGATCTCTCTGAGAGAGAGAGGGAGGGAGGGAGGGAGAGAGGGAGAGAGGGAGAGAGGGAGAGGGGAGGCTAACAGATGGCTGTGGTGCAAACAGATCCATTATGGCATAGCAGGCACCGATTGTGTTGGGGACCTAATTGAACAGGGCAGGGCAGCAGGCTGAGGTCTGTGGTAGGGGTGTCGTGTAGGAATGTGTGAGCTGGGGATTGTGTGTGTGTCACACTGATGGAGAGGAGTAGCCACGCTCAGAGGACCTGATCAGAGCATCACTCACAGCAGTCAGGATGGAGAGGGGCCAGTAGCTGCATCTCTGTCACTTACCTACACACACACACACACACACACACACACGCATCATTAGCATCATCATCCACTATAGTGTGTCTGCAGTAGACGTGCCCAATTTGTTCCCCTTCATGTAGCACTAATGTCTCCATGCTCTCTGCTTAGGTTTAGAGCCCAAACCTCCCTGTCTCTCTCTCACTCCCTCTGTCTGTCTCTCTCTGTTTCTCTCTCTCTCTCTCTCTTTCTCTCCCCCTCAATCCAGTTAAATGCAATGTTTTATTCCATGATAAATATTAACACTTGCCTTGCTGTAAAGTTTAAGAACAGAACAGAACACAGTAGTAAAAATGAACATTGTGATATATCAAAGTTTGGAAAATATGAATCTGATTGATGTGTTATTGCATTATTAACAGGTAAGGGATTATAATATCTCTTAATAATATTAATAATAAGAGAGATAACTTTCTTTCTGTCTGTCAGGCTCTCTGTCTGTCTGTCTCTGTCTCTTTTTTGTCTCTCTGCCTCAATCCCTTTCTCTCCGTCTTTCCCTCTATGCTCTCTCTCTCTCCCTCTCTGCTCTCTCTCTCTCCCTCTTTCCCTCTCTGCTCTCTCTCTCTCTCTCCCTCTTTCCCTCTCTGCTCTCTCTCTCCCTCTTTCCCTCTCTGTCTCTCTCTCTCTCTCTTTTCTTTGACAATTTTCAATTTCAGTTTCAAGGAGCTTTACTGGCATGACAAAATAATATCGTGTTGCCAAACCATTAACATATAAACAGAAGTCACATGTACACAGGCACAGATGACACACAGGGCAGTCCACAGCAGTAATGCAGCGTGTGTATTGCTCTGTGTGTGCATATGCTGTATATATACTCATACATACAATGTTCTACATAGAACAGCAGCTGTACTGACCAGACCAGTGTGCCTCGGTCTCTCCCCGTCTGTCTGTCTGTCTCTCCCTGTCTGTCTGTCTGTCTTTCCCCATTCCTCTGTCTGTCTGTCTCCATGACACTGTTGTGTCTTCTGCTGATATGTCCCTCTGTCTGTCTCTTCCTTCCCATTTTTTTCATCTCTCCTCTCTTCTCCTCAATGTCTCTCTTTCTGTCTCTCTCTCTCTGTCTCTCTCTCTCTCTGTCTCTCTCTCTCTCCTTTGTATAATCTTGTTATCTATTTGCATGATAAAGATTACACGACCAACCCATTAGAATTAACAGCAGACGATAATGTGCAGATAATTTAGAAAACATTATTTAAATGTCATGCTGTAAATGACGAAGGGGGAAAAAAACACTAATAGTTCTACCTAAATGTCAAATTGAAATTATTCAATTACATCATCAGGCTAAGGGCAGGCTATAAGTTATCCACCGTCAGGAATACCAGTCAAGTCCTTCAGCATGTAAGGCTGTGTTAGCATGCCCGTGTGTGTGTGTGTGTGTGTGTGTGCATCAAAGTGAAAGACGAAAGTTCCCACACGTCCCCTAAAGCAACGTTCTTGTTATGAGTAATCATCGGACTCCCCAGACGAGATCCAGCTCGTTGTAATGCCTGATTTGGCCAGAGTCGAGTGTCCGGCAGCAGAGACGCCCCAGACATGTTTGTATGCAGTTTGGTGTTAATCATTAATCATTCATATATGAGACTGTATATTTCAGTGTGGAGAAAGTGTGTGTTTGTGTGTGTGTGTGTGTGTGTGTGTGCGTGCGTGTGCGTGTGTGTGTGTGTGTGTGTGTGTGTGTGTGTATTTAGGTCAGCAGGGTTGCATGGCTCCCTGGAGCAGAGTGTGAGGGTGGTGAAGAGGTGGAGGAGATCGGGGTCTGTCAAACCGAGTCACCTCTGATTTCTCCATCTTTCTGCAGATGTGTGTGTGCTTTTGTGAGTGTTTGTGTGTGTGTGTGTGTGTGTGTGTGTTTGATGATCAGGCCATATCTCTTAAGCTTTTAATGAAAGATTGACCACAGCAGTAAATGTGAGCGGAAGGCCATTAAACGCCTCTGTGTGCTAATTAAGGCTTCGGCTGCTCTTTAAGCTTTGCGTTAATATCCCAGAAAGCCCCCCATCCACACATCACTGCAACTTCAGATGTTGATTTAATGATGCAGAACACATCGCTGCCTCTGTCAGGGAGAGGGCAGATCTGTCTGGGGTCTCCCCTACGCTCTGTCTCTCTCTGTCTTTCTGTTTGTCTGTCTCTCTCTGTCTGTGTCTCTCTGTCTGTCTGTCTGAGAGGTACTGTGCTTTTTTGTTTTTTTAACGGGAAGTTGATTAAAAGCGTCTTAAAAGTCTCTTCCTTTGTTTCTTATCGTGTCTCTTTGTCTGTCTCTCCGTCGCTCTCTTTCTCTGTCTGTCTCTCTGTCTCTCTCTCTTTCTCTGTCTGTCTCTCCGCCTTGCTCTTCCTCTGCACACTTTGCTGCTCTTGTGATTGTGGGCGTGGAGTTAGTGTAATGTGATTTCTGTGCCTGACCAACCTACAGTCCCTCATCCACTACAGGTCTACTCAGTGTGGACAGTTGATAGTTCCGCAAATAGACAGATTTAAAACTTCTATTTTCTGCTTGGGTCTCCAGAAACGCTCACAGACGCATATGGGGGGAGACTTTTTCATCTCTCTCTCTCCCTCTCCCTCTCTCTCTTTCTCCCCTTATTCTCTATCTCCCTCTCTCATTCTTTTCAGAAAAAGAACGTTTCTCAATTGAAAATAGTTCGTAAAAATATGTGTGAAGGCTGGAACATCCCAGTGGCAGAGTGCCATTAAATTACTGCCACTGCGCTTGTCTATAAGGGCGACCATTCTGAATCTGTTTCCCCCATGCATGCTTTGGACTGCCTTGTGTTGAAGCATTGTTTACCTTCAAGCCGTCTTCAACAACAGCGTGCGGTCAATAAATGAGTAGCTTCAGGAAATCAGAAAGCATGAATCATTTTGTGAATGGATATTGACATTATTTGAAACGATTGTGCTGGCAGGTCACACAACAGCCAGTCTCTTAAGTGGCATCTGAAACCGCTCTGGGTGTTTGGCCGACTGCGGTGGAAATCAATAACTTTCAAAGCTGCGCTTGATTCTGTGGTGAAAAAAATATATATAGTAAAGGCACCACTGCTTGAATTACTTTCCCCTCCTGTAAAGCATAAAAAAAAAAAAATCAATGTCTTATTTTTAAATCCTGAAGTGAGAAAATTGTAAAGAACACAGAGGAAGCCGCCCGCCCGCCCGCACTCTTATCCACATTAACAGAGAAGGTTTGTCTTTCCTTCCCAGAACACACACCCTGTACAAACCCCCACAAACACCCACGCCTCAGTCAGGAGAAACAGGGGACTCACACAGGTGTCCCTGATGTGTGAGGTGTGTACTGTGTTCATTCAGAGGGGTTGGAGTCTGAATCTGCAGAGTCAGCTCTTTCTCTGTGACCTTTCGAAATGTCGTTTTTTTTCTCCCATGCACGTTTCTCGGCCGCGTGGATGACTGGTGACGTAGCTGTCAGGGGGGCTGACCACGCTGCGCTGTTTCTCTTGCGGATGTTCTACTCCGCCCCGTGTGTCCCTGCTCTCGTTTCCCCACTGCACAGCGACCCCTGCATCTCGGTTCCGCATCACGTGCGGACTCGCGCGTCCGGCAGCCAATCCCACGCTAAGGCCCAGGGGGGCGGGGCCACACGCGTCAGGAGGGGGCGCGGCACAAGGCCTCTGGAACGGCACGGGATTCGACCCGCCGGCTGCCGCCTGAACCGCCTGAACCGCCTGTTGACGCTAAGCCATAGCGCTCACTCCATAGCAACAGCTACCACTGTGAATGATGTATTTACTGAGAAGGGGCGGAGATGAGAAGATGCAGTTCTGTAGTGGTGCAGCATTCGGTTCTGGTCCATATTGTTCTGTAGCCCATTTGACTTCACCATTCACACTCCCCGTTTATGTCGTTGATCCTTCAGATGAGCACCAGCTGTTTGCCAGGTTGGCGTGCGAATGGCGCTGCTGGTACGTGCCCCCAGTGTTCGGCTGGTATCTACGTGCCCCCAGTGTTCGGCTGGTATCTACGTGCCCCCAGTGTTCGGCTGGTATCTACGTGCCCCCAGTGTTTGGCTGGTATCTTTTGATACCCCCTTGTTTTCCAATTCAAATTGCTCATATCAGCATGAACAAAATGACGTTGATCCAACAGAGATCCAGGCCAATTTTGCTCAGGGGAAGGGAGCAGGAATTCTGGGCGCGATGTGTGTGTGTGTGTGTGTGTGTGTGTCCTCCACACCTGACTAATACTCTGATGGCCTCTAGCTGATCTTCACTCTCATTAGCAATATTAGACCCTCACACACATCCAGTCAGGGCCAGGACTGCAGCAGGCGTGGGATCACACACACACACACGCGCACACACACACACACACACACACACACACGCACCCTGAGCGCGGTTCCCACCCACAGCCGCCGGGCTCCGCTAACCTTTATGAAATCCTCTGGCCTTAATTACACACAGATTCTGCTTCCCACTGTAGTCCCACTGCATCCATTATGTCCAGATACAGCACTTTAATTGAAGTGCTTTTGCTTAACTAACCTGGCTCTGTGTCCTCAGTCGGGAGAATCAGCTTCACATTGTGGCCGTGCCCTCCACCAGTGTGACCCAGAGCTGGTGTTTCATTTTGAAAAGCAGAGGGGAAAGTAAAAGCTGAAAGAGAGAGTAAAAGAAAGAAGAGAGAGAGAGAGCGAGAACACAAGTGTTCCTCACCATCATGAGAATGCTAACTATGGCATGTGAAGTCTCAGAAAAGCAGCCTTGTGTGTGTGTGTGTGTGAGACTCCAGGCGGAAATTGAGCCCCGGCTAGATCTAATAGGTGGGAAAGTGTTAAATTCCACAGAAATGAACTTCAAATTTAACCTGGATGGAAATCGATCCTCTTACTGTGTGTTCAGGCTGTACCACTCCCTGCACGGGGGGGTTATGTTATTCTTATGGGAAAGAGGGGGATGAATAGAATATTGAAGGCACAGGCCAAAGAGAAAGATGAGGGAGCAAAATGAGCTGTAGGATATAAGTGAGGTACAGAAAAAGAGAGAAGTGGAGTGTTAGAGAGAGAAGTAGAGAGAGAGAGAAGTAGAGAGAGAGGGAGGGAGAAATGGCAAGTGTGAGCAGGGGGTGAAGTGTCTATGATTAGAGATTATGGGATGTCAGCAGGGGTTTGGCCTTTACATACACACAGTCCTGGACAGTGTCAGGTGGAGGCAGAGGGGGAGAGAGAGCTGTGGCTGTGGCCCTGTGTATCTGTCTCACACACACACACACACACACACACACACACACTCATTACAGGGGTGTAGTGGTTTCAGAGACATAGTATGTGTCTACTGGAATCTGTCATAACTGCACTAAAAAATATAGGGCTTCCCAATATACTGTCTGCTTGCATTGACATGTTCTAACTAGTGTAAATCGTTTTGGAAAAAGCCAATACAGGTGTTGGCACTGTGGTTGCAGTGTATCAGATGCATATTACAAATACAGAATGTTTTTCGAAAAATAGAAATAATGTTCCTTTCACTGGAACTAAGGGGCCAAACCCAGCTCCTGAAAAACAACCCCACACCATAATCCCCCCTCCACCAAACTTTACACTTGGCACAATGCAGTCAGACAAGTACCGTTCTCCTGGCAACCGCCAAACCCAGACTCATCCATCAGATTGCCAGATGGAGAAGCGCGATTCGTCACTCCAGAGAACGCGCCTCCACTGCTCTAGTGTCCAGTGGCGGCGTGCTTTACACCACTGCATCCGACGCTTTGCATTGCACTTGGTGATGTATGGCTTGGGTCCATGAAGTTCTCTGCGCACCGTTCTTGAGCTAATCTGAAGGCCACATGAAGTTTGGATGTCTGTAGTGATATGACCTCTTCGCACTATGCGCTTCAGCATCCGCTGACCCCGCTCCGTCAGTTTACGTGGCCTACCACTTCGTGTCTGAGTTGCTGTCGTTCCCAAACACTTCTTATAATACACCTGACAGTTGACTGTGGAATATTTAGGAGTGAGGAAATTTCCCGACTGGATTTGTTGCACAGGTGGCATCCTATCACAGTTCCACGCCGGAATTCACTGAGCTCCAGAGAGCGACCCACAGTCTGCATGCCTAGGTGCTTAATTTTATACACCTGTGGCCATGGAAGTGATTGGAACACCTGATTCTGATCATTTGGATGGGTGAGCGAATACTTTTGGCAATATAGTGTAATTCTCTGGCAACCGACTCATTTAACAGACTTCCTGTGACAAGACCCTGAGAGTAAGAGCTGAGTTTGCTGTTTGCGAACCTGACAGCTGTGTGTGAAATGTTTTCAGTGATTTTCTGCAGCAGGTGTGTTGCCAGGCGCTCGTCGTGTGTCCTGTATGTTCCCGTGACAACCCCACCCTGCTGTCACTCTTTCATACTTTTTTAATGGATTTTTTTCTGTCTGTTTTATACTCTTTTAAGCTTTTGGATTTCCTGTCATTTCTTTCTGGCTTTTTTTTAATTCCGAAGTGTAACGCAGGCGTTGTAGAGAGAAGAGGGGGCAGACAAAAAACTGAGAGGAGCGATATTTATTAGTCGCAAATCCAAAATCCGAGTCATTTAAACCGTCTGTAGTCATATTTAAATAGCAGTCTGAAACACAACGAACTCGAAGGCATATAATACAAATAACTAAAAACACGTTGCGACAAAGCTAAATTACAAAACCAGGAACATGGTTTGACTAGACGCAAGACATATATACTAATTCCCAACAATAAACATTCGAATTCACTAATGAGAGGCGGGGTTACAAAATACCAGGATGGACTAGACTGGCATCTTACACGTGGTTACTTAAACAACAACAAAGCTGACAGGCAGAGCAGGAGCCAGGCATGACATGGTGAAACCGCTGGGTCCTAGTGTCCCTGTGTCTAACCATCGTCAGTAAAGCTGCCACATGACCCCATCTCTCCCTCCCTCCCTCTCTCCCTCCCTCTTTCTACCTCCCTCCCTCTCCCTCTCTCCCTCCCTCCCTCCCTCCCTCTCAGAACCCATGCACGGCCCTCGCCATCTCAAAGTGGTGGACATCCAGTCGCGGCAGGTGACGCTGTCGTGGGAGCCGTTCGGCTACAACGTGACGCGTTGCCACAACTACAGCCTGACGGCACAGTACGTGTCCCTGGCGGGCGGCGCGGCGGAGAGCCATGAGGAGGTGACCCACGGTAGCAGGAGCTCCCCAGCGCAACACACCATCCGCAGCCTGACGCCCTACACCAACCTCAGCGTCAGGCTGGTGCTGGGCAACCGTGAGGGCGTGAAGGAGAGTGCGGAAATCCATGTGCAGACAGATGAGGACGGTGGGTCCACAATGCACACACACACACACACACACACACACACACACACACACACACACTTATACCAACATCAGCCAGCTGAAAATATCCCATCGTTCCTGTTCGGCCTCTTGCATTTTCATTTGCATAATTATTGTATATATCGATCGTGGGTCCTCATTGGAATTCTGGAATGAATTGTGCCCGAGCTGACACGGCTAGTCAGTCCACACCCGAGCGCTGACGGCGTAAGCAAGCAGACGTGTCTGGCAGACTCTCACTACAGGTCGTGTGCGGTGTGCTCAGTTACACTCACATAGCAGAAGCGTTGGGAGTTAAAGAAGCGCTAAAAGGTTGAATCAGTGCTGAACATGGAGCTCTGATAGCAAAAGGAAAATGACATGACTGTATTTTTTGTAAAAACATGAGTTGCAGGACAAGGATGGTGCAGTGAAGGTCATCCACACCATCCCACTGAATACGGCCCCCGACGGCCTGCTGGGTAGCCCGAGCAACGGCGTTTAGTCTGTTAGGGTAACAGAGCCACTGCAGCAGAGACTATTATTGATCTGGCCTGTTAGAGGACGATGAACAGCCTCACGCTTCCAAACGCTGAGATGATCTTCCAAACGCTGAGATGATCTACCAAACACTGAGATGATCTACCAAACGCTGTTTACGCAACAGCTTGGTTGGTGTTGGGTTTATTTTTTAAATCTGGTATTTGTTTATAAATGAAGAAAATTTGGGGCGTGTGTGTGCATGCGTGTGTGTGTGCATGCGTGTGTGTGTGCGTGACTGTGTGTTTGTGTGTGTGGGGGGTGTGTGTGAGTGTGTGTGTGTGTGAGAGAGTGTGGGGGTGTGTGAGTGTGTGGGGGTGTGAGTGTGTGTTGTGTGAGTGTATGTGTGGGGGTGTTTGAGAGTGATCTTCCAGCACATGATCTCCTCCACACACAGTACATCAAAGGCTTGCAATGTGTGTTAACCAGACCAGTAGGTCACTGGTGTCACGGACAGGTCACTTCCATTTCCAGGAAACCTTGACCTCAGTCTGCAAGGGCCAATTATCCCTGGGCACCTCCACCCACGCCACCTCTTCTCTCCTACCGCTCCATGCAACAGGCTTTTTTCCCTGTAGTGACGGAGCGCCAAGAACATGTAGCCATAGCCAAGCATCTGCTTTAACAAGCAACAGGGGTGGATTAATCATGCGCCTCAGTCCGCTGACCCCTTTGTGATGTGATTGTGATGTCATTTCCTTTCAGTGCCAGGAGAGGTTCCTCTGGACTCCATCCAGGCCAGTGTGTATGAGGACAAGATCGTTCTGAAGTGGAGGGAGCCGCTTCACACTTACGGAGTCATCACCCTGTATGAGGTGAACGTCCGACCTGAAACACTTCACGGCTTCAGACCTTCAAATTACAGCCATTCTACATAATGTAGTGTTTTTATTACCACTTCGTCTCTCCCAGTAGATACAAAACGTTTTTTTTTTTTTAGAAACATTCTTTTTATCGCTGGCAAAATGTGTCCACAGTAAACAGTCGATGTTGTGACTGATACTGATGTTTGCTCGGTAGCCTCGGTGGTGTGTAGACTGCACTGTGCCGGGTGTCCCTCTGTCATAACACGGCTGTGATGGTAAGACCCACGGAGCCAAGCACAGCTTTAATGCTCAAGCCAAATCACACTGTTCAACCAGTGAGGTTTAAAGCTTCCAGATGAATGCTCTCTCGAGAGCGAATGTGGGCTCGCGTTGTCATAACATGTCAGTCTAGCGCGAGTGCTGTCGTGCTGTGTTTTTGGTGACGCTGTGAGATACAGGCCGCTCATCGATCTGATGCTATCGCCATGGAGTTGTTTTCAAATAGTGCTGACAAATTCTCAGCGTTCTGTGACTGTCAGTTTTTCCCTGGGTGTGTGTGTTGTCATTATGGGTTTGTGTGTCATTATACATGTGCGTGTGTATGTGTATCATTATGGGTTTGTGTGTCATTATGTGTGTGTGTGTGTGTGTGTACTCTGAGAACACTCAGGTAGGCCTGGACTTAGAGTCTGTTTTGTCTGCGATGCCCTGAGGTACTATGCCTGAAGTCAAGCCCTTCCTTTGATTTAACAGTATCAAAGGGCTCAAAGTGTGATTCCACTGACAAGCAGTGATATCAGATAAAAAAAAAACAGATTCCGACTCTTCTCCTCTGTCCAGTCTCTCACGCCTTCTCATTTTGTGTCATCGTTCTTACAAACGGTGCTCCCTCCTCTCCACACTCGCCCAGCGCACAACTGTGCGTGCTTCGCCCACTGGCCTACGTCACCACGCCCACGAGACCTGCTCACGTCACGCCTGCCTTCATCCACAGAGGTCCTCTAGCCTCGATTACGGGGGACTGTCCCGTCCCTGTAGAAGCCCAGACCACTCACTGCGATGAAGAGAATCACTCCCAACAGCACCGTGGTTGTCAAGAACAGCTCAGTGAGTGGCAAGATTGCAGCTCTGCATCAGAAAGTTAAGGGCGGGAGAATTGCACATTCCCTGCTGTTATTTTAATGGACAAGACACTCCAGATCTGAAGACATCCACATCAAATTCCAGTCTAGCCTAGCAGTGGAAATGCTCTTCCTCCTCTTCCTCCTCTTCCTCATCCTCACTCATTTGATGGCACACCATAATTGAAAAAGCCTTCAAGCATTTCATATATAATGGATGTTAATTTGGTGGAGCTCATAAAAAACATTTTGTATTACTGACAAGAACAACCCTGGAATTAATTTGTATTGCTGGGATGAAACTATGGCTTTGATAGGGTTTTTGGAAAACCTTACAAAACCTTACAGACCTTACAGACAAGAATCTGAGCCGATGATCTGGGCCGTTTCTTGTAGCCCGAAGTTCTGAGCTGTTCCTCTGGGCCCGATGCTCTGAGCGGTTCCGATCAGCCTGATGCTGTGAGGTTCCGGGTTACACAAAGTGCAGGTAGGAGAGGAAATCAACAGCAGAAGATGGCGAGGTGGCGTTCTCCTGAGTGGGGAAGCTAGCAGTCATGGGGTTTTAGCTCCGTTAAAGTGGAGGGTGCATTTCAAATGAGTGTGAAAGGTTCAACCATTTGCTTCTTGTCTTGGCTCAGCAGGTGGTCTGAGACTGCATGATTTCGATCTTAAAATGAAATGGTAACATCAAAAGAAACATCAAAACAAAAGCAAACACACCGAGGACCAAACGCCCGTCCAGGATGACCGTGAACGACCAGACTGAACACACACCGTCCTTCTCCCCTTGTCCGTGTCCGCAGATCTCCTACAAAGCGGTGAGCTCGTTCGACCCGGCGCTGGACCTCTCGAACCAGAGCGGCAAGGTGATCAAGCAGGGGAATGAGAGCAGCCACGCCTTCCTGGGCCTCTACCCAGGCTCCACCTACTCCTTCGCCCTGCGTGCCAGCACCGCCAAGGGCTACGGGCCGCCCGCCATCACGCAGGACACCACCAGGATCTCAGGTGCGGGAGCAGGCCGCGGGACGGGCCGGGCCTGTCTGTCTGCAGTACGCGGGACGGCCCTGTCTGTCCGCAGTACGCGGGACGGGCCTGTCTGTCCGCAGTACGCGGGACGGCCCTGTCTGTCTGCAGTACGCGGGACGGGCCTGTCTGTCTGCAGTACGCGGGACGGCCCTGTCTGTCTGCAGTACGGCTGTCCGTTTTGACTGTTAATAAGTACGGAAGTAAGACGCAAGGGCCAAAGGCTGTGGCTGTAGTGCGAGTTCCTGAGCTGCGCTGCGTAGTCTCACGCTCTTCTGCCCGTGTGTGTGTGTGTGTGTGTGTGTGTGTAGCTCCTTCTATGCCAGCCTATGACCTGGAGACATCTCTGAACCAGACTGACACCACTGTCACAGTCCTCCTTAAACCGGCCCAAAGCAGAGGTGCACCAGTCAGGTAGGATACCACACACACACACATGCACACGGCTGGTGTAGAGTGTAGTGTATGGGAGGTGTGGCTCAGTAATGGAGCCCAGTGTCTGTGGCAGGGGGAGACGCCGTGCGTCTGCAGTAAGGCCTCAGTGACGCTTGCAGCTAAACTCTCTCCTGCTTTTTCATTTTCAAAACCGTTTTTTATCTGTTTTCTTCCCTTTATTGTTTGTGGATTTGTTCCCTCTGAGTAAGCTTTGGCCTTTGAAGTTGAGAACAGTGTGTGTGTGTGTGTGTGTGTGTGTGTGTGTGTGCGTGTGTATGTGTGTGTGTGTAAGAGAGAGATTCAGGAAAAGTCTCCCTCTGAACTGCTTTCATCTGCTCACTCTGCCGGCTGGCTGACCCTGAGTCTCCAACACACCCATACACACACACACACCCATGCACACACACACCCATACACACACACAGGCATACACACACACACACCACCTCTATCTCCTCATCCTCATTACTAAATAGAACACAATTGCAATCTCAGAAATTTAAATGCAGAACTATTGAAGGCCTGGGTTTTCACTGGCAGGCTCAACTAAGAGAGCCTGAGGCCACACCCCATACCACACCCCCCACCCTGGCCACACACCCCGCCCTGGCCCCCTGCCATACCACACCCCCCACCCTGGCCCCCTGCCATACCACACCCCCCACCCCCCACTGAATTTCATCACTCTGCCTTTGTGGTTCCAGATATGTAAATAAGCACCAGACAAGTAATCCCTCCCCTTACATCACTTCCCATTGGCCACTGTGTCAAAGTCAATAAGTGTGGGATAAGGATTGTATTTTTTTCCCATTCACAGGGATGTTATTTCATTATTAACCATAGCAGCATAGCAAGAAGAAACAAAACAAATCACTTTTTTGTGTCTGGAAACTGTAATCTGAGGGCCTTCGAAGTTTGGATTTATGGGATTACATGTGAACGTTTGATTGATTTAACACTCTTTTGAATGCATTGAACATACATCTAATCCCAATCCCAGTGTTAATCTGGCAAAAATCATTTTACAAGATACAGTATTAATTTGCAGAGGACTAATTAATGAGCAAAAAAGAAGAAAAGAAAAATGAAATTTATTCCAATTCAACATTTAATCTCTTTATTCCAAAACAACATTTAATCTCTTTATTCCAATCCAACATTTAATCTCTTTCTGTGCACTTTTATTAATATTTTGCATTTGAGCATGTTTGTGTGCGCGTGTGTGTGTGTGTTGTTGTTGTAAATCAGGTGGTACATTAAGAACCTCTCCACTGGCAAAAGTGGTATATTCTCTCAGTGGAGTAATTAGGAAAAGGCTGATTAGAATTACAGAGGGAACACAGGGGGAGGTTTTCATTAATTATCTCCTGGGTTCCTTTGGTTTGCTCAGACGGCGTCACACACCCGCATGCACAAAGACGAGGTCCTGATTAATCTTTTAAGATTCTGACTTTGGTTGGTGTGCCGTTGCATTGCCCACGGCACAACCAGCCGCTTGATAATGTAAGCTCTAATAGGAATATTGTTGTTTTAATTAGATTAAGACGATGAGGCAGAAATATCAATGGATTGGTTTTGTACGCTGAGAAGTCAACTGTTTTGATATGCAAGTTTTATATTTGCTTTAATAAGGGTATTAAATGTGCCGTGAGTAGTTAAAAGTGATACCAAAAGCCCAAGGTACTTCAAGACTCCGTGTGTGTGTGTGGGTGTGTGTGTGTGTGTGTGTGTGTGTGTGTGTGTGCTGTGTACATAATCACCCCAGTGTGTTTCTATAACACCGTAATATAAAGTGTTTGTGTGCTTGTGGACAGTGTTTCTTTGTTCATATGAGTGTGTATTATATTAATATCAGTTTGGGTACATATTTGTATGTCAATGCGAATTTCTGTATCTGTTTTGACAGGTTGGAGTACATAGAGACATACTAGCTACACTGTGCAAGCAAGAGACAGAGAGAGACAGAGAGAGAGAAAGAGAGAGAGAGAGAAAATGAGAATAAGATACAAGGCCAGCAGTGGTGTGCCTTTGATGGTGGCTCTGTCTATTTTCGTTTGAAGAAGTTTCTGGTTGACAGCTCCTTCTCTTTCAGCAGGTTCACTGAGACTTAGCTAGTGGCCATACTGAATGCCTTGCAGCTGAAAATATCACCCTGTCAGAATAACAGAGGCACAACTTCTGCTAGACGCCTGTATAATCTGTGCCTAGGAAGTGATTTAAGGCCAAGGCAGCTAAAACAATCTTATTAGGATTATGGCATGGGAGTGTGGAAATAAAAGTGCCATTAAAGAGACACAATGGCGTTTTATAGCTGTGTTTTGATAAGGACGGCAGTGGTTTTCTGCTCTGCAGAGGAGGACTTTAAGATGATGAAGTGGTGATGTTCACACTGATTGAAATTGTGGGAAATATTGCTCTAAACACCCCCGTTCTGACAGCTTCTCATGGCAAAGGATTCAGGGCAAGAGAATACCGCGTCAGTCGGCGGCGGGCGGAACAGCCGGAGAGGGCTGATAAATCGCAAAATTAAACACGGAAGGTTAACGAGGGCAATTTGGGAACGTTTCAGATCACTGAAACACAAAGTTTGTTCCACCAGGATCCGTCTGAGAACGAGGCAAACGTAGTTTGGCATGTTCCTGTAATTAGTAATCAGTAAACGTTAACACATGCGTTCGCACACATAAAATTCCCATGGCTCAAGTTGGCTGCGACGACTAATCTGTTAGCACAAACGCACGCGCGCAGCCACTCGTGTGCGAACTCTCACACACACATACGCAAGGCGCGCGGTCGGCACGGCACTTGTGTCCAGAGGGGGGAGACGCCGTGTGTTGTGCTGGGATTTTTTAAGAGGATTACTGATGTGTCTATCAGTCATGTTGTGTTAGCATAATGTTCGGCGCGGTCTCGCCTCCGCTAAAATCACGCTGCCGCACCAGCCATGGAGAAATACCGATTCGGGACGCTTTGCCTTATCGTTCACGCCAGTCAATCGCTCCTCTCCGTTTATAGTCCTTCACCGATCACTACACGCCAGCCCAGGGCAAAGAAAGTCAAGACGCTTCAAGCTGATAACTTCCACACATGCGCGCGCACGCACACACACACACACAGATAAATTCGAAGGGTAATTGAGCGTCTGTAGCTGTGAAACAGCAGGCCACAGTTCTCATGTCGGATCTGTTTATGCAATTGATTGGCTGCTTCTCCCCCATCGCTTCTAAACAGACCCTATACTTTACATGAATTATAAACATTATAGTCCTGTGTTCTGGGATATGCCATGGTGTTCTGGTACCAAGGCCGTACTAGACAAAGAGACGTTTTGCACTAACTTTGATCCAGCAAAGAATCATCTTCTTGGGGGAAAAAAAAGAAACCGTTTGTGCGTTATGCTGCCATCATTCCGCTTTATTCTCCTGAGGGATTTCAGATTACGGTGCCGGTGATGATGATAACGGCTGGTGTTGCTTTCCATATTGTTTTTTTTAAATGCACCTGCGATAGGCAGAGATGACTGGAGTGACATATGGAGTTGGGGTGGAGAGGGATGGTACGGTGTGATACTGTCCTCAGGAGGGTAGCATGTTTAAAACTCCCCAGGGAGACATGAAGCATAAAGGGGGCGTGGAGCGTCAGCCAGGACGGAGTGGAGTGCCCGGCTCTGTGCGGCCCTTAGGAAGCCCCTTAAATCAGGCAGATGTAGTGGCTGATATCACCGCCTGCCCATCTGATCAGCCAGGTGTGCAGTTAGGCGGAACGATTAGCGTTAACACAGCAGAGAGGAACAGTGTGAGGAACATGGAGTGATTTAGGCTGCTTGCTCTCTCTCTCTCTCTCTCTCCTCTCTCTCTCCCTCTCTCTCTCCCTCTCTCTCTCTCTCTCTCCCTCCCTCCCTCTCTCTCTCTCTCACACACACACACACACACACACTTTGACACACGGTAAATCGCTCTCTCAGGTCACCCCTCCAGTCGATGCCAACTCGATCTGGCCAAGCAGAGAGGGCCTAATTGGTGTCAGAGCTGCCCACAGCCAGCCTGACCGCGCCACAGGTGCTGCCCTCACGCCGGCTCCGCTGGGAGGCTCCCGTCCCGTCTTCTCTCCATTCCTTCCATACCTCCCTCGTCTTTTCACTCATTCTCCTGCTCTGTCTGTTGTTTTTTTATTCCCATCTGCAACTCTGTTGTTTTCCGGACACCCCCCCCCCCTTTCCTCTCTCCATCCTGATTTCCGTCTCTCTCTCTTTTTAAAGAAAGGAAATGCCTCCATCCCTCCTTTCTTCGTCTCCCAGCCGGAACAGCGTCTGCTGCTCTGCTGGAGGTTCCAATCAATTAATCATGGGGCTGCCAGGAGGTGTCACGTCAAGCTCAGGCACGATTCTGACAGGTCGGGGTTGGGTGGGGGCGGGGCCACGCGCTGGACTCCGCCCGCGCCCCCCCGGGACGACCCCTGGTCCCTGAAAGCCTTCCCCACATCCGTGAGGATTAACCGCTGTCAACCAAGATGACATGTCAAGCTCATTTAATGCTGTGCTAATACAACACTGTACATATGCCTTTATATGTAGACCCTGTTTTTAAGAACGGACTCATTCTTATGTTGCACAGTCGCTGGATGATTTCAGGACTTTTCAGTGTCCTGCTGCGTGTCCAGTTAGTTGTTTGTTTAATCACGTTTTGGGCGGGTGCACAGCAGGCATCGTTAAGCACAGCCAGGATCACCCGCATCACATCGTCCACTCACGTGAGCACAACCAGGGAAGTGAGGTGCGCCCGACAATCCCACAGCGCTCCATTAGACATTAATACATCGGCCTTGGTAGGAGTACGTTGAACCTCTGATTTTTGACAGCTAATGAAACATAAATTAAACTAGGTTGTATATCTGCAGTGTTTTTCTTACAGTTAGTAACAAATTCAACAGACTAACAACGTCTTTCAAAATGGGACTTGTATTGCTTTGTGTAAGAGTGTGCTTATGGTTGTGATTTGTCTGTAGGGAGAACGTGTCAGTGGAAATGGCCATATTAAAAAAATGCCTGGACATTGAATAGAAGACGGAGATATGGTGGTTAGCAACATGGTTTCCGATGATCTCAGCTACCTCATTAAACGCTGCCAGAGCAACAGAAGGGATGTCTGGTCACTCCTCTCTCCCTCACTCTCCACCCTTCCCTCTCTGTGGTCGTCACACACTCCCACACACACTCACACACGCTCCCACACACTCCCAGTGCCTCTCCCTCACTCTCACTTTCTCCTTCCCTCTCATTCATCTGTAATCAGTAGGCCTACAGTCCTTGTGGCCTCTCACCTCTGACCTCTAACCTTACAGCATGACCAGGTGCTAATTAACTTCCTTTCCCCAAACCCGGCAGACTAAATATTTCAGCAGTTCTGTCTCCAAACAGGAGGAGCGAGTGCCCAGTCACACGACCGATCCCTGGGTACAAACGCCACTCCGATCCGTGACACGCATGGTAACAGCTTTAGCCATTGAGGAGTCTGTACAAGAGGGCTGTGTTACAGCTATTTGTCTGAGTCAGCCTGTGGTGATGCATACGCTGTTGTAAGGTCCACTCTGCAACATATGGAGAAAGTTCTAGAAAAAAGTGCTTTTCAGCTGAGTCAGATTTTTGATTTAATGAGAAAACACGGAGAAAAGGGCACTGGCCACTTCCCACATAAATGTGAAATCTGGTAATTTCATTAACTACAGTGTATTTATGGGCCTTGCTCTTAATAGCCACAGATAACCTTTTGCTAGCAAACCCAAACCCAGTCTTAATGCAGATTAGCCAGCCCAAAGGTCAGATTAGCATTGGTCAGCCTTCATTCCCCTAGCCGCTAACCACCTCCTGTCTGGCCCAGGTGCTGAGGGAAGAAAGCCCAACTCTGTGTGGCTTTAGCTGGGAGACGGCATGGATACGTCTGCCTCCTGCGATCCAGCGACAAGGGCAGCTGAGACGGAAAGCTGCTTCCATGATTGGGTTTCATGACTAGCAACCATACGCTATGCTAGCACTAGCGCTCAGAGCTAGCGGTTTGGGACGCTCTTTAGACCCATTCTGTGTTGTACTGGACACACTGTTATTTATTTACACTACACGTTACCTGGCAATACCTGGCTTGCCCGAGCACCAGCAAAGGTGATTTGAGGAATCACTTCACAAAGCATCTCCAGGACACTCTAGTACTTAGCACTGCTACACCGGGGGCGGTAACGGGATCTAGCAGATTCAATATTTTGTCATCCATTTTGATTCTAAGAAGTTCTACATAGGTCAGACCCTGGTTTATTGGAACGCAGTGTAAAAATGAAACAGTTTCAAATGTCAGCCTAAATAGTCCAGTGTAAGAGTGCAGCTCAAATACAGTTAGTCTAATGACACAAGCTTTTTGACCTTCTGATCTTCATCACCTGGCGGAGATACGCAGGTGCCGGGCTCTACCTCGCCACCAGCGCGCGCGCGTGTGTGTGTGCATCTGCATTTTCCTCTGAGAGCACCGTAGACTCTGCGTCCTCCTGGACGACAGCGTCTCGGCGTGCCGCACTGGACGTGAGGACCGTGTGGTGGAGGCTCCAGCTGTGGAGGAACACGCTTGAGATGTCTGCTTGTGCGCAGCGGCTGAAGATGAAGGAGGAACAGGAGAACATGGGGGCAGATCGGGGCAGCACGCCGGTGGACCTGATTGAATGCGCCTATAGATTGTGTCCGCCATTGTCTGCGTAAAAGGCAGTGCAGAGGCGAAAATTGAAACGGCCTTCATTCCCTTCAAAGAGAAAATATCTTCTCTTGTTGTACACGTATTCATTTACTTAGCTTTTCTTTCACTGCGAACCCGTGTCATACTTTGTAGTGGCGCTGGGTAATATTGATTCTCCCTCTCTCTCTCCCACTCTCTCGTTCTCTATCCTTCTCCCCATCTCTCTTTGGCTCTCTCGTTCACACACACAGTGTGTATCAGGTGGTGGTGGAGGAGGAGCGGCCTAGGAGAGCTCGCGGGGGCGAGGCTGAGATCCTGCGCTGTTACCCTGTCCCGGTGCACTACCACAACGCCACCTCGCTCAACTCCAAGTACTACTTCACGGCGGAGTTCCCCTCTGGGGGCATCCCCTCCCCACAGCCCTTTACCGTGGGGGACAACAGAACCTACAGCAGCTTCTGGAATGCTCCATTACTGCCCCACAAGAGCTACAGCATCTACTACCAAGCAGTCAGCACTGCTAATGGGGTGGGTACAATACTGTGTCTAGTTTTCACCCCCAACAGATTGGTTGCAACACTGTGCTAGTTTCTTCTGCTAGCTGATTGGTTGTCACACTGGTGCTAGTTCACTCTGCTAGCGGATTGGTTGTCATACCGGTGCTAGTTTCTTCTGCTCGCTGATTGGTTGCGACACTGTGCTAGTTTCCTCTGCTAGCGGATTGGTTGTCACACTGGTGCTAGTTTCCTATGCTAGTGGATTGGTTGTGACACTGTGCTAGTTTCCTCTGCTAGTTGATTGGTTGTGACACTGTTCTAGTTGTCACTGATAGTGCAGTGAGTGCCACATTGGTGCTAGTTTCACAGCTAGTTTTAGCAATTGACTGAGGAAGTAAGTGTGCACACACACACACACACACCCAGAGGCAGAGTGCTTTAGTTCTGTGTGTGTTGCAAACTTACTGGCCACTTTGGCCCTGTTAGAACTAAAAGTAGAGTGGTTATTGTGGACATGAATAAGCATGACCGGGTAAGGTCCCTCTTCCCCCCGCTGGACCTCTTGATCGCAGCAGGCCGCTTTAAAAGCTCTAGAAGCATAGTGTCGAGTGAAAGGTTCACACACTCAGAGGACGCTTCTGTGTGTGTGTGTGTGTGTGTGTGTGTGTGTCTGTAGAGGGGGGCTGCGTAAAAGGCACTTTGGCCATGACAGCTCAGGTTTCTCCCCCAGAGTGACTGTGTGACTGACATGGCCACCGTGTACAGCCTTCACCTGCTGAGAAGTGCCATACACGCGCGCACACACACACACACACACACACCGCGGTCGCATTAACCACAGTTCCGCTTAATGCATTTCTGCGTCTTATTCTACACTCTCTCTTTATCTTTCTCCGCCCCCCTTCCCCTCTGCCTCTGTCTCTCTCTCTCTCTCTGTCTCCATCTCTCCCTCTCTCCCTCTCCCTCCTTCTCACCTCCGCTCTCGCCCGAGCTTTTAAGGAGGAGAGCGGCTGCTGTTGAGACGGACAGCTCTGACACCACACACTCTCTTTAAAAGGCCCCTCTGTCTTGGCATCAGCAGTACTGCTTCCCTCCTAATTGACTGAAGACCTGCTTTCTTGGGCCCTTCGTGCACGCCGACGGACGCCAGACAACGACACGGCCGTCTATTCAACACCGATAATTAATCAGGCCCGCGTTTCTAATGTCCTTCCTTTTAGTTTAGCGCCGGGGAGGTTAAAAGACTCTACATGTGCTATTTCTTTGAATAACTTTAGAAAATGTCCGTGTTTATATTGTAATGAATTATAAGCCATCATGCGAGTGCGGCTGAGGTTAGTCGAGACGAGCGCGAGCTTTCTGAACGCTTCACGTTGAATAAATCACAGCACCCTCGAGAACCCGACAAAGCTCTCTATGGGACTTAGTAAACTGTTGCTTAAATGGGCCCTGACTGATGAAAAATTACATTTCCTGGATTTTTCCATTTACTTCAAGCTCGGTCTGTGAGGCTTCGCAGCGAATACAGTGATATACAGCCACAGTGTTAACACTGCTCACTGCATCCCGTAGCAGGGGCCCGTACAGCACATGTTTAACACGCTGTCTGGTGCTGAGTGGAGACCCAGTGGAGACCCACTCAGAGCCCAGAATGGACCTCACTCGACGATGGCTGACTGACAAATTTCTGTTTTATTTTTCAGGAGACGAAAATAGACTGTGTGCGCGTGGCCACCAAAGGTGAGAGTCTGGTGTTTCAGTACGATGAGTCTGGTGTTTCAGTACGACGAGTCTGGTGTTTCAGTATGATGAGTCTGGTGTTTCAGTACAATGCTGAAGTGATGGGCTGGTGTTAGTAGCTGTGTGGCTTCTTCTCATAGACACTAATATTGATTATGACTAATGTTGTATTGCCTGTGATTCCAGTGGCAGCATTACTCTTCTTTCCTAATGTGTTATTAGTGTGAGTGTCTCTCTCTCTCTCTTGTCCTCTGTTGTATTCAAAAATCTCTCTTCACGTTTTGCCTGCTGTGATACATCCTCTCCTGTTTGGTTCCTTTCCTGTGTCCTTTTCTCTGCTTTATGCGTCTTTCCTGCACTTCTTACTGTATTTGTTATTCTCTTCCTCCTCATTACACTCTCTCCTTCTCTCTCTCATTTCCTCTACCTCTCTCTCTCTCTCTCTCCCTCTCTCTCATTTCTTCTTCCTCTCTCTCTCTCCATCTCTCCTTCCCTCTCCTTCTCCCTCTCTTTCCATCTCTTTCCCTCTCTCTCTCTCTCCATCTCTTTCCCCCCCCCCCTCTCTCTCTCTCTCTCTCTGCATGCTGGTTTGGATCTTGCCCTGTCAGCCGCTGTCCTCGTGACGCAGCTCACTACCCCCTACATCCGCATTGCTCCAGCTGCAGGCGACAGCCAACTAACAGGTCAGACACTCACCCTGCCAAGACTGTCTCCCTCCATCCGCTTCCATCACACACACACACACACACACACACACACTCAGGCGACTACAGCCCTGATGCAATATCTGTTTCTGCAGTCACACTCGTGTGAAAACAAGCATGCAAACACTTGGATCCATCCAGCGGATTCGCCATGTGATGCGTTCCAGTGTTCACAGACAGACAGTGCACATACTTCCATAAACACACTGCTCATATTTGATAAGTCTGTTATAGGGCTGGTTGTCTGTATGCACAGATGTGCACACACTCAAACTAACACACACATGTTCACTTAATACCAATCACTGGCTAGAGAAAAGGGTTTAAGAAGCTGCAGTAGGAGATCACTCACACACACACACACACACACACACACACTGTCCTATTTCTCCCATTTGTCATCCCAAACTCACATCACAGGAAACTACTCTATTCTTAGGTGGCAGAGCTGACATAGTTTCACATTACTGTGTAAACACACACACACGCATCAGAACCCGTGTTATCTACGGGAGAGGAGAAGCAGTCTTGGACCTTTCGTATATTGCTTCCCCGAGGCTATCTCTACCCAGCAGGCATTGAGGGACATACAGCTCCCACATTATCAGCCCAGCACTGCATGATGGGTCCTCAAAATAAACAGTCCAAAAGTCTCAAAGGAATGCCAACACTTTACAGTCAAGGTTAAATAAAGTTCGCATATCTGCAAGGCTTTACGAGACTAATGCCAACACGGCAGTGCACTGAAGCGCTGGGGACACGTGTTCACGTGTTCACGTCCCCTGGTCTCTGCTTGGACTCGGCGCTATACTCCGATCTGCCTTCGCACTAACAGATGGAGCTGAATTCAGAAGCACAAGAGCAACTCCGTTTAGTCCATTGGGTTTATCTAATTTCAGGTTTTTGCGTGACATTTAACCTTTGACCCATGACCTTTACAGGGGCAGCAACGCACAAGCCAAATGCGGTGGAGCCGGAGAAGCAGACCGACCACACGGTGAAGATCGCCGGCGTCATCGCTGGCATTCTCCTCTTCGTCATCATCTTCCTTGGCGTGGTCCTCCTCATGAAGAAACGGTTAGCACCGAGACACACACACACACACACACACACGTACACCTATGTATGCACACACACGTGCAAACACACACATCTTGTATTGATTGTCTTCATATGTAGTGGGTGAGCTAGCAAATAAAGCAGAATCACAGCAAATAGTTGTCCTAATATTTACGAAAATGTTTGCGTTGCCTTCACCTGCTGGCAGAGCTGGAGAGGTGAGCCGTTCACTGGGCGTGGGGGTTGAGCCACAGTCATGCCGCACGCCACCGCCGTATTACATGCCAAACACCGGGCACAAGCCCCCTGAGGAGGAGATGTATTGGCTGGATTAGGCAGAGGTGGATTTGACAGGACCTGCTCAACGCACAGAGCAGCGCGTCTCACGTGCAGGAGTGTGTGCACGGTAAAAACGTCATTCAGAGATGGTTAGGATTCAACTGTAGCACTAATAACGCAGTTACTCTTAATCAGCTGTAGTTCAGCAAGGCATTTAAAAGACTACTGCTAACAAACTTGGCCAGCAAAACCGTGTTGCTTCCCAAACGGAATTAGGTGCACGCTGAATTTGAATCTGTTTTTAGATTCTTTTTTTCTATCACTAATGTTTTTTTAAGTGACAGCAGTTAGATTTTACATTATTATATAAGGCTGATATTGCATGTAAAATGTGTACAAATTTACTTTGAAAAGAGGGTCTCCTCTGTACCACAAGAGCATACTAGAACAAAAAACCTATTCTGAACAGAGAATTCAGAAAACATATTTGAATTCAGTGTGCAAAAATGCATAATGAACAGTTTTTTTTGCAGAATGCAAAGTCCCGGTTGACCAGTGAAATCACAGATACCCCCCCACCCCCACCCCACCCCCCCCACCCACACCCCCGGTGCTTTTTGACTGCTGTTCTGTTGCAGTTTGGTTTGATGTTGAATAATTAATCATGGGGATGAATCTTATTAAGAATGGCTTTATAACGGCGATATAGACAGATGTGATCGTAATTTAATGCAGGGAAAAAGAGGGAATCATAGATTTTAAGTGAAAGCACAGAGAGACAGAGAGAGACGGAGGGAGAGGGAGAGAGAGAGAGCAAAACAGAGGGAAAAGAAAGATGAGAGAGCTTGTGATGAAAGCTGTGACGTGATGGAGTGATGGGTTAGCTTCAGGCTAGTTTACTCAAGCCCAAACACCTACAGAACCCAGGAGCCCCCAGAGACCAAGTAAATATTCAACTCCTGCTTCACACACACACACACACACACACACACTTTTGCCCGCATTCGTTCTAGATTAGTGGGTGTCTCTCAGTCACCCCTCAGTAAGGGCGGCTATCAGTAAGGGCAACTGAGTGTGATAGAGCACTGGGGCAAGTAGCCGTGCCCCGTTACAGTAGGCCAGCCCGCAGGAAACCCGCCCCGCTCCCCTATCTGCCCTCCTATATCTGCCCTCCTCTATCTGCCACACCTTTCATGCATTTCACAGGTGCTTTTTCCTTCTGACTGCGTGGTTTATTTTGAAATCACTTCTTGTCGCATTCGTGAAGTAGAAACGGCGAACAGGTCACTGGAAGTCGCTGGAAGTTTCTGCAGGAACGATCTGTGATGTCTGAGCTAGAGACTGAGAGTCTGAGAACGTGAGGGTGAGAACGTGAGGGTGAGAACGTGAGGGTGAGCGTGAGAACGTGAGAGTGAGCGTGAGAGCGAGGGGTGTTTTAATTGAATCCCCTTCGGTAATATCTAAATCAAAGGAAGCAGCGCGTTTGAATACGTCGGTTTAATTAGCTGGATTACATTATAAATGGAAGCGTGGTTGGACATGTTAATCCTCATGTTAAATCTGACCTTGCAGTCCAGTTGATACTGCCGTTCAGAAGAGACGCTGATGTATTAGGGACAAACACAGTTTCTCCCTTAAACATACTGATTTACCTTTTCACAATGGACGTCGCAAAGAGAAGGTCCAGTCATGGGAACGCCATTAGGCCTGTGCGAAATAACCCTGTACAACTCCTACTGCTGACGTGTTATTACATGGACCACTTTTTCCATGTCCAATTGTGACTGAATGCCGGACGCTTACGTGAGGTACACAAAAGATCCTTCTGACTTTGTAAGCAGTGAAGTGAACATGCTGAATTAATATAGGTCACATTTAAGTAATGCTTATTGTAGAAACAGAGTTCCTCAAAATGAAGTCGAATTATCCAGCCACCTTCTATTATTCATATAAAAGGCATATTAAAATTTGCCCGTGGTTGTTTCCGTGGCGTTTCTGAGAGAAGCGTTCTGCTCCAGTGGCATTTCTCCTACTCACTCTCAGTTTGTCACAAAAGCCCTGTTTGCATCCTGCCTTCGGTTCCAACCAATGAAAAGCAAGCTTGTTAAAAATATGATCGTTTCACCCCTGACCGTTCACCCGCCCCCCCAGAGCACAGACTCGTGTTTACGTTAGCGGCTCACCGTTTTAGCGAACATGCCAAATCCTCCTTTCAGTAATCACCGTGCCTCCCACGATCGCCAGGTCAAGTCTCTCTCTCTCTCTCTCTCCTCTCTCTCTCTCTCTCTCTCTCACACACACGTATGCCACCATGTCTGCTTTTGTTCATCTTTATCTCTTTTCAAACATTAATATTTTTTACTTTTTCTTTCCTTTCATTCCATCCCCCCCTTCCACTGCTTAACTCCTCCCCTTCCTCACTCGGCAGAAGAACCTATCACTCCTACACTTATTACCTGTAAGTAAACACCTTTGTACGATGATGGTGCGTTTGCTCAGTCCTGCCGGACTCGTAAAGTCCTCCCTGCATGATCAGACCTAGTTCTCCTTCTGTGGACAGGCATTTTGAATGGGTGTGGCGTTTATAACCCTCAGCAATGTATGAATTTGTTTGCGATTCAGATTCTCAGTTGGAGACGCGGTGATGGCCGCTTGATTGCGGCTTCACACACACACAAAAAAAAAAAAAAGGAAAGAAAATCAATATTACTAATGCGATTTTCAAAATCTGACACTGTCTTAATGAGTTGGTTTGTCAGAGCCTAAAACTGAAATGCCTGTCTTCTCACAATCGATGCTTCTACTTTGAAGAGAACCTTAATACCCCACTAACACTTTCACGTCTCCTCCATCTGTACTGAATGGCAGACTAAATCTCAGTCCTAGTGAGGAAGATCTCACCCTTTTGCTCTGCCTGTGACACGCTGGCGTGACGAGAGTTCTCCCTCCACCCGGGGATGTGCCACCCTCTCTGCCAGACCTCGCAGGCATGGGAAAAGCAACCTTCCCAAGGGAACAAACCCTTCGTCACATCTCAGTCCCCCGACATCCTCATCCTCATCTTCCGATTGTTCTTCCTTTATATATGATTTGATATTTCTTCATTGCATTATTGTTTGAGTTGCATGGTCTGTGTCACATGCATGCTAACTGGACTTGGGGACGTGGGTTGTTCTGCGTTTTTGAGCCGCTGTCTAACTTGCTGGTTGGCGAATTGCAGTCTGTTGTTCTCCACGTCGGTGGCGTGAGGAGTGATGTCAGTGCTCTAGGAGGCCGAGGAAACTCAGTTCGGCGCCGTGGAGACCGGGAGCAGCCGGCCGCCTCGTTCCCGGGGAGCAGACAGCTTGCGCACCCCACCGGTCAGGCAGAGGGGTCGCGGGGTCGAGGTTTGGCAGAGAGCCACATGCACCAGGCATGTGCCAGTCACACCGGCGCCTTGCCCTTTGACCCCGCGTTTCACTCCTCCCAGGGTGGCGAGTGAGACGTGCGGACTGCCTTACCTGGGCTGACGCCACGCACGACTGACACACGCTATGCTTGGTGAGGCCAGGGGCTTCTGGGTAACACGCAGTTAGCAACCGTAACCGTGGGGTGTGGCTAGAGGGTTTGCGGCAGCATAAAGTTTTGTCATTTCGTCAATAAGGCTGTCACCCGGTGTGTGTGCGCATGCCTCTGAGGAGAACATGAAATACTTACAGTCTGACAGGGATGAGACAGCAAGACTAACATCCACTCCTGAATTATAATGCCGGCATAAAAGTCAGTGTTTAGTGAAGTCAATGGAAGACTTGGGACAGAGAGAGTGAGAGGAGGGAGGGGGGGAGGGGAAAGAATGAAAGAAAGACTGGGAAAAATGGGAAAAAGAGAGAGAGAGAGAGAGATGCACCTTCGGTATCACCTACGCCTGGTCCGCCCCCACCCACTCTTGGCCAATCGAATAAGAGCAGCACATGGGGCTGGGGTCAGTGTGTTCAGCAGACGCTCGCCACAGCGTGAGAACCTTCATTAGGCGCGCACGTGTCAGCGCACGCGTCTGAGCCGTCACACGCGCCGCGCTAATTGGAACAAGCCAAGCACATTTGTTTTCCTGACAGCCCAAGTGTGCTGATGACGTGGGGGGTGTTGTGGGGGGAGGGGGGTTGTAGATCAGAGGGAGAGGGAGAGAGCAGATAGACAGGGGGGGTGAGCTGGCTGTCTGTGGGTCTGTGAGCTGGCTGTCTGTGGGTCTGTGAGCTGGCTGTCTGTGGGTCTGTGAGCTGGCTGTCTGTGGGTCTGTGAGCTGGCTGTGGGTCTGTGAGCTGGCTGTCTGTGGGTCTGTGAGCTGGCTGTCTGTGGGTCAGAGTGCATCTCTCACACCCAACACCACCTAAGGACCTCTCCTCCAGGGGAGAGCACCTCTGTGCAATCATCACAGAGCAGAAGAAGAGAACGGGGGAGAGGAGGAGAGGGGGAGAGGAGAGGGAGGGAGAGGAGGAGAGGAGGTGAGGGTGTGTGAGTGACAGACGCAGAAGAGAAAAGTGAGAGGCAGCCGGTGGTGGAACGAAGGATAGAGAAGCAGGAAACGAGCAGTTAGAGGATGGAGAGAGAGAGAGAGGGATCAGAGAGGGAGAGAAAAGGGATGAGAAAAAAGAGAAAGAAGAGAGGGAGGGAGAGAGAGTGAAAAGAGTGGGAGGGAGAGGAAGAGAGAGAGGGAGGAAGAGAGAGAGAGTCCTAGGCAAGTGTGTGCTTACTTCAACATAGCAAATGGAGTGTAGGGACCAGTCCAGCGATGGAAGTGAGATCTCTCATGTCTTCTCCTTCCCCTCTGTGGCTCCTTCACGCTTGTGGAGCTGGTGGCTTGCCGCCCTCCCCGCTGCCCCTGTGCTCAGCCTCCGAGCAGCTGCAACCCAAGTGCCGTCTCAGGGGGCGGGGACACCGCCAGGCAGCCCAGAACCTGCAGGGAGGCTCCCAGTTCGTGTGTGCACCAGATGTGTGTGTGTGTGTGTGTGTGTGTGTGTTTGTGCATGCATACGTTTGGTTATTTTTTGTGTATCCAAAATCTATAGATATATTTAAAGGCTAACCAGCCCGCTAGCACCTATAAAACAGGACGGTTCTACGTGTATATTGTGTGTAATGATGAAACACAGGCCTGTCATTACGGTCCACAGCTGCCTCTGCCCGCTAACTCAAAGTGTCTGGTGTCTTTGAGGCCGTTTTTCTCCTACACGCTGCTCACTTCCCCTGCCCAGCATGCTACCCACAATGCCCCACTGTTCCCCAGGTCCGTGCGGCTGTAATGATTTGTTTTCAGGCCCCATCGCGCGGCGGCAACACCTACGGCATCCAAGATTATAATCAACGCGCCGCGGCCTACAATACCCACGAGGCCGTTTGTTTCCCATGGGAGTGTGGGTTGAGCGGGGCGCGGCGGTTTGAAGGTGTCAGGGGGACGCCACGCCCTCGCTGCGGCAGGACCGACGGCCACAACGCGCCTACCTTGCTCGCCGTTCTTCCGTAAAAAGATTAAAACGTTCAAACGTGGGCCGAGATGGCGGAAGCCGGCGACGGCGGTAAAGATGCACGAGGGTGTCGCAGAGCGAGCCAATGAGACACGGTGCGCTTGCACGCAAGGCGGAGCTGACTGCTCTTTGACCCGCCCACTTTTGGTCCGCGTGTAATCCCGGGAGCTTGTGAGGTTAAAACAAAGACGTGCGTGGTTGAGGCTGTTCGAAAACTGGATGTTTATATTTTTATCTGTGCTGAAATGAAGGTCATTAACATGCGTCTGCCCAATTAAAACAGGCTGTGCGTAAATATTGCTGTAGATGTGGAGGTATATGGGGAGAGAATGAGGACTCATTTGCGTTTCTAGGAAACCGTTCTGCACATGGCACCGTCGGGTCTGAACCCCAGTGATGGGGCCACAAATTTCTTAGTACTTTTAATGAGTTGAAGCATTAACCCAAATATACAGTATATGAACACTTCCTCATTCTCTCTCTCTCTATCTGACACACACACACACGCACGCGCACACACACTGCTTACTCAAGGCTTGTGGTAATGAAGTGTGCTGTGTAGTGTCATTTGGAAGCTCAGCTCTGTATAAATGAGCTGAAGACAGGAGAGTGATTCATTTTGTGAGCAGCACCCAGAGAGAGAGCGAGAGAGAGAGAGAGCATGAGAGAGAGAGAGAGAGAGACAGAGACTCCCCCCACCTCCGTGGAACCCCTCCCCCCACACCACCCACCCGCTGCTGAGCAAACAGCAGCAGATCTCCATGCACCCTGCAGCTAACCCCCACATCTCGATCTCATTTACCACACACACACACACACACACGAGTAAGGAAGACATGAAGCAAGAGAGATGCAGCTGGAGGGGGTTGAAATAAGTTTTTATCAAGGGCAAACCAATCAGTGATTCAGTGATCAGTTACAGCACCTTACGAGTACCTGCCTCCATCTCTCTCTCTCTCTCTCTCTCACTCACTCACTCTCTCTCCCTTTCTCTCCATTCTAGCCATTCGTTTGTCTAGGCCAACATTGCCGGCGCTGTCAGATCTGGGCCGCAGGGTGTGTGTGTGTCCATGCAGCGTGCTATGGGCAGTAAGGAGGAGGTCAGAGAGCAGGAGGGCAAGTGGACCCCTTGCGAGATTGCCGCCATAGGTCACCCAGTCGCGGCGCGAAGGGGAGAGGTTTTCACCCCAGGGGTTTCACACAGAGCCCCATTCCCACCTCCTCCACCACGAGGCGGCCCGGCTCAGCTGTGCGATGTGAGCTGGGTAGCTGCTTTCGTGCCCCCACGCAGGGCCCACGGCAGCAGGGCCTGCTCATCGATCATCCACGATATCTGATCCAGCGATGCACGCTGCACTGCTTTGGCAGTGTGTCAATGTTTAATGGCCTGGATGGTCTGCGGAAGCTTCCGGAATTACCGCACACTCTGTGGGTTTGGCGGGACTCTCCCCGGAGCTCTAAATCGTGTTACGATCTCCTCCCGAAGGACATGTGCTCCAGAACTTGTAGCCTCGGGTGTGGGGCCCCTCCCCTCCCTAATCCCCGCTCTCTCAGATTGGTTGGGTGATTTTACCTCATTTGCATTTTCTCGTGTACTGGAAGCTCGGGAAAACAAAGGCTGGCCAAATGAATTAGGGTCTGACGGATATGGATCCACCACAGCACAATTCGATTAGGACTCCCTCCTGTTCCCCCCTCAGCGCAGACCGTTTGGCTTAGCTCACCTGATATACTCCTTCTATTCATTCCCCACATTTCAAAGTCAGCAATATGATTATGGGATACTCTACAGGCTATACAGAGGAATAATAAGGATTTTGAAAGAGTGTTGTTATAATTACTAAGAGCTGGCTTCCTAGAAGGGTCTTGGTAGGGCATTGATTATAATTATATCAGAATGTAATTGTGACTGTTCCCTCTCCATCTCAATCAAGCTGAGATCATTATGTCTTCCATTTTTGATTAGCCTGACGTCGACTTGTATTTTTGATTAGAGATCAAATGATATTCGTTTTTTGCCTTCCTTCCATATGCTTGTGATTACATTATGCTTTCATGGTCACGTTATTCTTCTCATCAGTATTTTGCTTATGAATTATTTTAGACCATTTTAATTGTTGTTGTATGTGATCTCAGGCGGTAATACAGAAGCAAAAAAAGACAAAAGTATTCAGATATTCGAAGTCGGAAGCGACAGCGCTGCTCGGCGTAGACCGCGCCTGATCCAACGCGTCCCTTGTCTCCCGAAGGAAACTCGCCAAGAAGCGTAAGGAGACCCTGAGTAGCACGCGGCAGGAGATGACGGTGATGGTGAACTCCATGGACAAGAGCTACACGGAGCAGGGCACTAGCTGTGATGAGGCGCTCTCCTTTATGGACACGCACAACCTCAACGGCCGCTGTAAGTGTCTCCTGGACCACAGAGCTCCGTACCGCTACACCTCTGCCACCGGGCACGGCACCATCACACGTGTGTGTGTGTGTGGCAAACACTCTTCGACACTGTTAATTTAGCAATGTGTATTTGCCTTTGCAACATTAAAAATGTAGGACCTGCGGCTTTGACTGTTGCAATCTTGGTCTCATCCTGGCAAAATGTCTTTTCTGTTGTTAACTTCCAGTGCTGTGGTAGTACATGGTGTGCGCATGCTGCTTCCAGGCAGCTACACCTCCCCCGCTGTCCTTCACTGAGATCTCCCGTCTGTTTACGGAGCCGCCGGCTGTCCGGTGCGGCCGCAGAGTAGCTGAGGTCGCTAACCATCGGTCCCGCTAATCTCAGCACGCTAATCTCAGACTGCTAATCTCAGACGGCTAATCTCGGCTCGCTCCGTGTCACGGGATGATACAGCTCTAGTCATGCATAGCCTGTGGTCATGCACACACACACACACACACACACTACCTCACCCCACCCTAGGTCCCAGAAGCATTTAAAATAAGTCACCCAGACCCACGGCAGGGTCAGACCTGTCCTAGGATGTCCATCTGCCCGGCAGCTCCAGACGGCCTTATTGATGGGCGGTGCCGCCCCGGGGCTTAGTCCAGGGGGCTAATCTGCACTAACAGAAGCATCGGCTGGGTAGGCGGGCCTGAGCCGCACTACCACAGCCCACGGGCTGCTGGAGGCAGGACCCACTGCAAGAATGAAAGGAATGTCCCAGCGTGTTGCTAGGCATCTCCTGGCATTATGCTAATGAGATCAAGCTAACTGACCTCCATCTGCTTCTGTTCACTTTAAACTATGTTAGTAACCTCTGTTTCAAAATATGCTGTGTGTGTGTGTGTGTGTGTGTGTGTGTGTGTGTGTGTAGCTGGATCCTCTCCGTGTTCTCTCACCATGAAGACCAACACGCTCAGCACAACCCTCCCCAACTCCTACTACCCAGGTAACACTGCGACTGCCGGATGTCCCAGCTGAGGTGCATGTCACCTTCTCCTGCAGACTCCACGTGAATCTTACAAAAATCTGGCACTGTGTACGGGCCACAGTTGCTGGATAACTGTCAGTTCCAAAATGGCCATGAACTCCTCCCCCCTGTTCCGCCTCTCTCTGTGTCATGTGACTCGGATCGTTCTTTCATGTCTCTGCCTGGTGATAATTCATTCACTGTAACTATGTTGCCTTTTCTTTCCTGTTCTGTTCTTTCTCCCTGACCCTCCGACGCACCTTCTCTCTGCTTCCACTAGACCCCTTTGTGCCCACTGCCATCTTAGGTGAGAGCAACCTTCTCTTTATTCCTCTCATACCTCTCACTGCTAGCCTCCTTAGCCTAGAGTCACACACTCCTACAGGAAGTCAGAAGCAGCGTGCTGAAGTACAGAAACCCGACTTTAAAGATTGTTTCGTGGTCTTTTTTACTTTGGGTTGGTTGCGGTTTTTTCCTGTTATGATGGCTGCTTCATCTTCATACCTGCCTGTTGCTTCTCTACCTCCCTCCTCTTCCTGTTTCCTGCCATCAGTGGGCGGGGCTTCCCAGGCTGAGGCTGGTTTCACTCCATCCCATCCGCATTGCGTGTCGTGCGTGTGATGTCACATCCTGTCTGACCTGTCATATGCATGGACAGACATGTGGACTGGGGGGGGAGTGGACAAAACAAAAAAATAAATAAATAGACGAATAACAGCACCAAAAACGGAATACGAGAAAGAAAGAAAAAAAAAGCGAAAGAAGTGGGAACCCCCATGAAATGGCCCTGCTTTCCTCTGCTTCCTCTTTGGCGAGAGATAGCTGCTGACGTTATTTCTCTGAAAAAGAGTTGTTTTCGGTTATAGAGGAGGAACCAACAGGCTTAGCATGGCCCCCTCTCCTTTAGCTCCTTCTCCACTCTCCCTCCCACAGCAACCTCCTCTTCAATTCCTTTTAATGTTGCGCCTCCGGCTAGTTCCCACCGCCCCACTTGTTTTTGTGTTCCTCTTTTGCTAGTGTTTATTCATTTATCTCATGATGAAATAGAATAATAAAACAATGCAATTTTGGGGTTTTTTTTATATGCCACACCATTGCGGTCTTTGTGCTCGACAAAAAATAACAATAAACCCCAAAAGCGTTGGCTCCGGGGGTCTGCCTCGCCAGGCCAGCGCACACGTTACAGGTTCATGGGAACTTCATGGCATGAAGCAATACTAGCAGAGCACCTTATTACACACGAACGATACTGTGGCCGGGGTTCTGTAAACAGCATCTTACGTAGGGGCTCTGCGCCACATGGTAGTCGATTAAACACAATGATCAAAAAAGGAAAATGATGGTAAATGTCGCAGCAGAAGCGACGATACCCAGTTTGCCCAGTGTAGACCTTAAAAACCCCACTGTAGATCTTCCTGACGCAGTTATAAGCGCCAGTGGATTTATTGCATTCTCATTATAAAGCCAAATACTCCAGAATGAACAGAACGGACATTTTCGTTTAGAACATTTTCAAATGACACACAACCTTCAGTGCCTCGTGTGTGTGTGTGTGTGTGTGTCTGTAACTGGAGTTGAGTTCCTCTCCTGCGCTGTGTGTGCAAACCCCTCGCCCCCTCTGACAGCCGTAGGGACATGTAGCAGGCTTCTGACTCGGCCCGATCAGACTAGCGGCCGCAGCTCGAGTGTGTGTGTGTGTGTGTGTGAATGCTCTTTGGTGTATTGTTGCTTATACCCTGTCTCCTCTCTCTTTCCCTCTCCTCTCTCACTCTCTCTTTCTCTATCTCTCTCTCTCTTTCTCTCAATCTGTCTGATGCCCTCTTTTCACATTTAACTTCTAATGTATCTGCGTAAAAAAGTCCCCATTAATGGTAAGTTCCTCAGTCTGCCTGGTGTTTGGGGGAAGGACGTTGTGTGTTTCATAAAAAGGTGTCCACCATCGGCCCCCTCGTCCCCCCCACACACACACACACTCACACACACAGACGCGTGTCCACCCACACAAACCCGCACCCCCCGTGTCACTGTATGTCTCTGTCGTGCATGACTGTTCACACGTCACGACATCACATGCCTAACGGCCACACCCCCCCCCCCCCCCCCGCCGGCGTGGAACCGCTCCATCTCCGCTCCAGACCAGCTCCATCACGGCACTGCCTCCCCTTTACACTTTACACTGCGTTCCCTGCTCCTTTACGTTTTCTGTGCTTGCCTTGCGCTCGGGAGGCGTGGCTTTGGGGCACCCGCCATTGTGATGTCACACATCCCCATCATGCTTTGCTGTGCCTCATCTTGCCATATAAATGAATTTCAGGTCCAAAGGACCAAATGTCAGTACATTGGGTCGCAGACGACACGCAGAGACAGGCATACTTGAGCAGAGTATGAGTATGTATAAGTATAGCCACTCCAAGGGTTTTATCAGAGAAAGAACTGTATGATGTAAACGAGAAGCCATGAGCAAAAGGGGAGAAAGGAACGTATCCCTCCCACTGCATCCACTCATTCATTGCCCCGCCCCTGCCCCCCCCCCCGCCCTGCCCAGCCCCGCCCTCCCCTGCCAGGTTGTTGTGTTGTGATCCATCCATCTGTGCAAAAAAAAGGAACAGCTAGAAAGACACTTTCTTTTGCAGTGCACTTTTAAGTTAATCTGAAGGCTTTTTTTATTCACCTTTGAAATCTGCAAGCAACCAAACTAAACAATCCTCTAAGATTTGGTCTAATTTGGCAAACAGTCCCCAAACTACTGTTATGCACTAATACCTGTGTAATAAATGCTGCAAAAGAAAGTGTTTGTTCAAGGCAACTGCTTTGTGGTGTGTCGTTCCTGGATGTGTCCCACTGTGGTGACGTGGTGGTCGTCTCCCCTCCCCCACTGTCCTTCGCAGACGAGGCTCAGACGGCGGCAAGTGACACAGGCAGCCTGGCACAACCGCACGTGACCCACCCTCCACACATGACCCACCCTCCGCACCCGGCCCACGCCACCCACGTGACCCATCCGACCCACACGCACTCCCTCCGGAAGCGCGAGGCGCCCGACGTGCCTTACCAGACGGGCCGGCTCCATCCCGCCATCCGCGTCGCCGACCTCCTTGAGCATGTCACGCAGATGAAGTGCGCCGAGGGCTACGGCTTCAAGGAGGAGTATGAGGTAGGAGGCTCCGCCCACTGCCCCGTCCCCCTCGCCCCGCCCCACCTGGTTCCGTTGCCCCTCCCATGTGTGCGTTTGCTTGCGCGTCTCCTCCTCGTCCCAACGTGCGTTTTGTACTTTCGTTTTCTGTTCGAGGTTCTTCCGCTCGCACCTCAGCATCCCCAAACGCACATCGCCGCTGTAGACTGTTTAACGCGCCCTGTGCTGAGTGTGTTTAGCTGCGTTCTCTCTCTCTCTCTCTCTCTCTCCGTCTCTCTCATCGTCAGCATTGCGTAGAATCTGAGGCTTTGTGGTCTGAGCACTGAGTATGCCGGCACCACCTTCAGACGGAGCTCCTGAGGGAGTCGTGTTCAACTGGAAAAACCCTGGAGACAGACAGACAGAGAGACAGACAGACAGAGAGAGTGAGAGAGAGTTGGGGAACTGCCTCTAGTGTGTGCTGTTTCTCTGTCACACAACCACAACTCTGTTGTCATGACTCATCTCGTGCTTTGAGAACATGAATGAGCCCACACACAGAACACACTCCACTCTAATCTGACTACTGTTGACACAGTCATGAGATTTCTGTCAGTGAATATTGATATAGCGGCGACAACACACATAAACACTCTGTAACTGTAGACCTCCTCTCCTCCCTCCCTCTCCCTCTCTCTCTCTCTCTCTCTCTCTCTCACTCACTCTCTCTCTCTCACACACACTCTGTCTCTGTCAGTAATCAGTAATTATCTCCCTGTGTGTGGCAGACTTTTAGAGAGATGGAGGAGTTGAGTATTGCAGTCTGTGTGTGTCACCTGTCTGTTTGGGGCTGTGTGTGTGTGTGTGTGTGTGTGTCACCTGTCTGTCTGGGGCTGTGTGTGTGTCACCTGTCTGGGGCTGTGTGTGTGGGGCGCTGGGCTTCACACACCCTCCAGGCCTTATCCATAATGGATGACAGCCCTGCAGCACCATGGGGCAACACGATCACCCATACTGCCCTCCTGCATGGCAACACGCTCGCACGCACGCACACACACAAACAACACGCTCGCACGCAAACACAGACAAAACAACATGCACGCGCACACACAGTCATAAACACACACAAACAAAACAAGATGCACACACACACACACACATACATACACACTCTAATATAACCGTGAGGGCTTACAATAAAAGTGACTGTCCTTCACAAATGTGCGCATCTTACACGCCCCACTCGCGCTGTCCGCATGGCGTAGTGCCCCGAGTGTGTGACTGTGTTGTGTCAGTGGCATGGTGTCTTCTGAAGCTGGACATGCCTTCCTCTCCCACCAACACTGCTCACTCACACACTGTGTCTCTTTCTGACCTCGCCGCTCACGGTTCTGTACCGTTGCTATGGAGCAGATCAATGAGGTAAGCCCACGCTTCGTCTGATTCATACGCAAAAACCTAGAAATGCACTGGCTACACTATACAGCTAGCCAGCTGTCTTCAGCTGTGGTTTGGGTTAACTAGCGCTGGCTACACTGTACAGCTAGCCAGCTGTCTTCAGCTGTGGTTTGGGTTAACTAGCGCTGGCTACACTGTACAGCTAGCCAGCTGTCTTCAGCTGTGGTTTGGGTTAACTAGCGCTGGCTACACAGTACAGCTAGCCAGCTGTCTTCAGCTGTGGTTTGGGTTAACTAGCGCTGGCTACACAGTACAGCTAGCCAGCTGTCTTCAGCTGTGGTTTGGGTTAACTAGCGCTGGCTACACTATACAGCTAGCCAGCTGTCTTCAGCTGTGGTTTGGGTTAACTAGCGCAGGCTACACTGTACAGCTAGCCAGCTGTCTTCAGCTGTGGTTTGGGTTAACTAGCGCTGGCTACACAGTACAGCTAGCCAGCTGTCTTCAGCTGTGGTTTGGGTTAACTAGCGCTGGCTACACTGTACAGCTAGCCAGCTGTCTTCAGCTGTGGTTTGGGTTAACTAGCACAGGCTACACTGTACAGCTAGCCAGCTGTCTTCAGCTGTGGTTTGAGTTAACTAGCGCAAGCTACACTGTACAGCTAGCCAGCTGTCTTCAGCTGTGGTTTGGGTTAACTAGCGCTGGCTACACAGTACAGCTAGCCAGCTGTCTTCAGCTGTGGTTTGGGTTAACTAGCGCAGGCTACACTGTACAGCTAGCCAGCTGTCTTCAGCTGTGGTTTGGGTTAACTAGCGCAGGCTACACTGTACAGCTAGCCAGCTGTCTTCAGCTGTGGTTTGGGTTAACTAGCGCAGGCTACACTGTACAGCTAGCCAGCTGTCTTCAGCTGTGGTTTGGGTTAACTAGCGCTGGCTACACTGTACAGCTAGCCAGAGGCTTTCAGTCTACAGTAGGTGGTGTAGATCTTGTCACCACAAGGCAGTTTATTTTATGTTAAGAAAAGTGGTATTGGGTGCATAACTACTGTAGTCATGTGACACAGGTGCACATATGAACGTGACATCATCCGGCCTGGACGGGCTGCTCCGTGGGCCGTGTGTGTGTCCTGCCCGGCTGGCCGTGTGTGTGTCCTGCCCGGCTGGCCGTGTGTGTGTCCTGCCCGGCTGGCCGTGTGTGTGTCCTGCCCGGCTGGCCGTGTGTGTGTCCTGCACGGCTGGCCGTGTGTGTGTGTCCTGCTGCGTGGCCCATGGCTGTGAAGTATCTGTCTCCTCATCTCCACACCGTGCCCTGCACCATCTAGCTGCTAGGTGCTCAGAGATAGCTGGAAGGGTTCGGCGCTGTTTAGTTTCATCATCCATGATGTTCTCATAAACTTTGAATTTCAAAACTTAGTGTGCATGGTATATATATATATATATAAAACTGTAATTAATTATTGTGCAGATAGGTTTGAATGATACTGAAGGTGGGAGGAAGCAAATATGGGCCAAATATCCCAGCCACATGAACACACCCCCTGCTGGCTTATCACACTCTCCCCACTGTGAAGGCTTCATACTTGGACCTCAGGAGCAAAGTTTTACAGTATGAATTAATGATGGGAAATCATATCAGTTATTCTGTTTAGCCTACTGTCTCCGTGGGGCTGCTGGAGGTTTGGAGAGCCCCGTTTCTCCTGTTTGAGGAGCATCTTTGAATCAGAATTATTCTCTCTCTCTCTCACGTAATGGTGGTTTCAAAGAGAGTCGACGGTTTTAGCAAAGTGGCCGGGACAGACAAGTACAGCAGGAAAAACCTGCAATTCACATACACGTTTTTAAAATACACGTAACAAAAGTGAGAGGCATAAAAGAGAAAAACATGGTAGACATAGTCACACCAAGTGATAATGGCTTTATTTGATGTCCATCTCCCTCCTTCTCCTCCTCTCTCTCTCTCATTTCTCTTTAAGCTGAAGTAAATATTTTTACTACTCTCCCACTCACTGTGACTAGAGTCTGGACAAACTTAAGGGGGAATTTGAAATGATGGATATGGTTTTCCATTTAAAGACACGAACAGATATTCATAAATGGCGACGTGGTGCTCAAACCGTTACGGCCAAAGCGATCCTGATTCGCAATGCATATATGCTCAACAGTTCCGCCATGCTAAGATGGTTCTTGATCGTATCCTGTGATGAGTCGCAGTTAGATTCCCTTTCTTCCTGCACTAAAACATCCACGGGAAACTCTTCCCTTCGAACTTCACACGAGTGTCAAGGCCTCATGTCATATTTTCATCAAGCACAGATTAGAAGGCTTCCTTCATTCACACGCCGCTCACATTTACATCTCCGCATGTGAGGTGTGACGGCAATTACAGTGCACGTGACCAACGTCTGCTTCTTCGTAATCTGGTGTGGACGGCGGGGTTGGCTGACCGATCCCCCCCCCCCCCCATTACTAGTCCCGCCCCCTGGCATGCATGACCTGTGTGCTTCCTGCACCCCTGTCGCCTTCACCCACCTCCACCCCGCCGCCGCCGCCATTGTTGATGATGATGATGGTGATTATGATGATGATAGTGTGGCACAGGGTCCTGGAACGCTCCCGTGTTGTATGACCCATGGATATAAATGACCATAATCTGACTTAATTGTGGCAGAGTAGCTAAGATTAGAAATATAATGATGTGTTTCATCCCATCCCCCCAACCCCCAATCTACGTCTGGAACTGTTCAGGCAAGACAGTTCAGGATGTCACCGGGGGAGCCATTTGAGTGTAACAACCGGGCCCTCTAAGGCTGGTCGCTGTGCTTGAAGGGTCACTTGGGGAAGAGTTTGGACGTGACACGCACCAGCCGGTTGTTCTAATGGGCTCTGATGTTGACGCAGCACACTGGGACTCCTACTCCGGATCTTCCCCCTGCGCTGTCTCGTCAAATAAAGATCCTTCAGCTCCCTGCCCCCCCCCGCCCCCCCTCCTCCGCACTTCCCTCACAGAGATGTAGGAGAAGATTCTGTACTTGTGACGTTTTTTTTTAAAGAGCACAAGACTCTCCTCATGTGTCTTCCCCTCCGCCCCCCCCCTCCCCCCACGTGTCTCTCCCTCTGCCTCTCTCTCTAACTCTCCCTCAATCTCTCTCGCCCACTTTTACAGAGCTTTTTCGAAGGACAGTCTGCACCATGGGACTCCGCTAAGAAAGATGAGAACCGGATGAAGAATCGCTATGGAAACATCATCGCATGTGTGTATTAAAGTGCAGAGCCCCCCCCCCCGCCTCCCTCTGCAAATATATATCCCACACACACACACACACACACACACATATATATATATATATATATATATATATATATATATATATATATATATAATCTAATTATATATAATATAAAAGTATATAGAGAGAGGACAATGCAGTAAACAATAATCTCCTTTGCATGTGTTTCTGAAGCAGGAGTTAATTATAAAGCAGGTTAGAGAGGCCACAGCACACTTGGCTACAGTCTCTGGAGTCTAGTGACAATTACCACCCCACCCCCCCCCCCGCTCCCCCCCCAGTCTCTCTGCCGCTCTGCCTGATGGGTAATGTGGGTAATGTGGCCTCCTCTGGCTTGATGTGTCTCTCTCCAGATGATCATTCCCGCGTGCGTTTGCAGAGTCTGGAGGGGGAGCAGAACTCCGATTACATTAATGCAAATTACGTTGATGTGAGTACAGACAGCAGCCAGCACCTCCACGCAAAGGTCCTGCCACACACACACACACACACACACACACAAAGCACGCACACACTCACAAAGCACACCCACCGCACACTCATCTCACATAAGAAGAGAAATAGGGCAGAGTAAGACACTAGTGCGTGAACACACACCCACCCACACTAACACATACAGCAACACATACAGTGTGGAGGTGGATATTAGTGAATATTTACACACATACACAGACATGCACATTCAGCAGAAGCAGCATGGAAAAGGAACAGAGGGATATGTGGCCACATACACACACGTTAGAGATGCATTTAAACAGCTGTTGAGATAACCACACACTTACACTGACCCTTAGATGCACACTTAACACTCCGCACACCGTCCAGCTCCTCCACACACAGTCCAGCTCCTCCACACACCGTCCCGCTCCTCCGCACACCATCCAGCTCCTCCACACACCATCCAGCTCCTCCACACACCGTCCTGCGCAGCGTGAGGGCTATAGGCCTCTTCCACGTGCCCCTTACATGAACCGTAGCCGTGGCAACAGGAAAGCGAACCTAAGAAAGACCCTTGACGTTTGGCGAAGAAAGTGCAGAGCAGGAGGCCAAGATCTACGGCTGTGTGTGTGTGTGTGTGTGTGTGTGTGCGTGCAAATATACACATATACACACTTACTGTAGGCTAGTACACTGTTTACCTACTGCGAAGACTTTTGTATCTTTTTTATCTTTCCTGTGTTCATCCGTCAGCCCCTCCCGTGTTATGGCCGTATATGTCAGGATTGTCTCCCGGGGTGGACGCAGGACGTAGGGCGTGCGGTGGAGGACAGGCCCGTGGACGCTTCCCGCCTTAATGCGGCCATTTGTTACCTGTGTTTATTAGGACGTCCTTAACCGCCCTCGACAGTCATGAACACGCCCGTCTGGGGGGGGGGGGCACTTTGTACACGCACGCCTGTCAATTATTTATTACTTCTCTTTGTCACTCCTGCTCCTAAACACTCTCTCTCCTCTCTCCTCTCTCCCTCCCTCCCTCCCTCTCCCTCCCTCCCTCTCTCTCCCTCCTCCCTCTCCCTCTCTCTCTCCCTCTCTCCCTCTCTCTCTCTCTCTCTCTCTCTCTCTCTCTCTCTCTCCCTCCCTCCCTCTCCCTCTCTCTCTCTCTCTCTCCCTCTCTCTCTCCTGCTCACTCTGCACTCCTTCTGTCAGACGGTTTATGTTTCTTTATGTTGTGGAGTGCTTATGAGAAGTCCTTCACAAAGCCGGGCCCCATTACCAGATAAGAATAAATACATATTAAAGAGGGCTGTGAGTGAGAAGACTTTACCACCGCTCGGCTGCCTCGCTGCCTCGCTGCTTAGCTGTGCCACTCAGCCGGGCGTTGAGACGGAGCCCCTCCACCTCCTTCTCCTCCTCCACCTCCTTCCCCTCCTCCACCTCACTACCAGGAGGATTCTACCCCAGCTCACTCTGCACCTCCACCCACAGTAGCCTAGACCTCCTCAGGAAGGCCCAGCGTGAGGAGAGAGATCTCTCGGTCCTCTCAGTGGCCACTTCCCGTGTCTTTCCAGGGGGGGGGGTCTCGTTTAGAGAACACACTGCATGTCCTCACCTGGTTTTCTCAGCAGAGGAGACACACACACACACACGCGCGCATCCTCTGTGATATGTACGTGGATGCTCAAAACAATATAACTACTGCTAATCCCTGCGATATGAATCTTCTCTCAGGGATAAACCACTAATCCTCTTCAGTTTGATTTGTCTAGTGTGGGGTGAGTGTGCAGGAATGTGTGTGTGTGTGTGTGTGCGGGCATGCATGCGTGTGGTTGTGAGAAGACTGAAGTAAACAGAACGGGCTACACCATTAATGACTTGTTGACAAATTGCTGACTTTTCACAGCTGTATTTATTTATTTGTTTATCTATCTTATATTTATTTGTGTTATTTATGACCTGTCATTGCAATGGACTAGTGGACATCTTGGCGTGTGTGTTTTGATTACTGTGTGTGTGTGTGTGTGTCCCTCATTAGTTAGACTACCAGTTCAACTTAGCACAATACAGATTAAAAGCACACAGGAATACCAGAATGATTTGATGAATTGCTACAAGTCAACAAGGACTAACACTAACTGTTGAGTCCCTGATTTTATAACTTGACAAGACATAACATTCATCAGGCCTGTCTCACTGTGAGTGGCATTTTACAATGTTGTGTGTCGTGTCTACAACGTTCACTTTTAGTGTCAAGTTTACAGTGTGTCATTTCATCATATTTTGACTTTGATGCTGTGTTTGGTCTTCACAGGGCTACCATAGGCCAAACCACTACATCGCTACACAAGGTAAGACGTTCCTACAGTTGGGGCGTGTCTGTATGTGTGCGTCTGCAAACACCAACACGTACTACTACATCTGAATGAACTCGAGCTCAGGTTTGCACAAATATGACAGAACAAACCGTGTAGATTATGATATTGTATAGCCTTGTGTGCGTGTGTGTGCGTGTGTGTTTGGGGTGGGGATGCGAGTCCTGAGCGATTAATCAGACCTGGCTGTAAGCCGTAGCGAGTGGAGCAGAATAATAAATAAAGGGATTAGCACTTGTGCGTTTGTCACTCGACTAATCTGGCCTGCAGAGAGTCGGAGCTCCGGCGAGGGATGATGACCTCACAGGTTACGGCTGATGGATGCTTAATTGTTCCGAGCTGTTACAAGTTTTGTGTGTGTGTGTTCGTTCTCTAATGGCTTCCCGATCTGTCGATGTGGAGAGGGGAGTTGCATAATTACCTGTTTATTAGAGCATTGCAGGCCTCATTCCTCCGTGTCTCAATTAAAACGCACGCTTGGTCCAAACGAGTGTAGCAGCTAGCATACCAATCACTCGCGAGAACATCAACCTCACATAGCGGCTGGCATACCAATCACTCGCAAGAACGTCAACCTCGCGTAACGGCTCGCATACCAATCACCCGCGAGAACGTCAACCTCGCGTAGCGGCTGGAATACCAATAACTCGCGAGAACGTCATCCTCGCGTAGCGGCTGGCATACCAATCACCCGCAAGAACGTCAACCTCGCGTAACGGCTGGCACACCAATCACCCGCCAGAACGGCAGGACTGTCCTGTCACTCGGGAGAATGTAAGTTTAGAGTAGGAGTTAGCATACCTAACACTCGCGAGAACATGTCAACCTCGCGTAGTAGCTAGCATACCAAACACTCGACTCACGAGCATCTCATCCTTACGTACTCAACACTCACTCCCACTCTGGAGTGTGTGGGTTCATGCAAACAAACACAAACTGTCAAGCATTGCAAACACCTCAGCTCTGTCTCTCCATGGCTTTCCAGGATTGTCTCCTGCCTTCCTTAGTTTGGAGTATTAGTTGTCTCTCTGTAACACACTTGTAGACGAAATATTTGTCTGTGTGTTCATCTGCGCTATACATAAGATGAAGCTATCATTCATAAATATCTCACACTGAAATTGTACCATACACCGCCTTGCACTCTTCCACATTCACCTCTCTCTCTCTTCTCTCACTCTCTCTGGTCCACTCGTACACTGTTTATCATTCTAGGGTTGCGAAATCATCTTTATTGGCATGAAAAAAGGTTGAGGTTTATCATTACTCATAAACTAATAGACCACACAAACTGAGGTGTTGTTTTTGGAGAAGAGCTTGATGTTAGGGTGGTCATTAGCGAAGCATGTTATCAAACACCATTCAGTGATGTTATCAAACACAATTAAGAGATGTTATCAAACGCCATTCAGTGATGTTATCAAACACCATTCAGCGATGTTATCAAACACCATTCAGTGATGTTATCAAACACAATTAAGAGATGTTATCAAACGCCATTCAGTGATGTTATCAAACACCATTCAGCGATGTTATCAAACACCATTCAGCGATGTTATCAAACACAATTAAGAGATGTTATCAAACACCATTCAGCGATGTTATCAAACACCATTCAGTGATGTTATCAAACACAATTAAGAGATGTTATCAAACACCATTCAGAGATGTGATCAAACACCATTCAGAGATGTAATCAAACATTCAGCAATGTTATCAAACACCATTCAGAGATCCACAGCCTATAGCAGTGTTCCTTCAGACTGCCTGTAGCTGTATTTCTCCATGCACTGGGTCTAAAAGCCTTCCAGAACAGGCGTCTTTAGCCGAGGGGGGCGCAGCGGTACCTGTTTGCTGCAACCCACTAGCGCCCCCTCCTGGTGTGCCAGTCACCTTGTGTGCAGCTGCATCTCTGAAGAGGTCAGCCTCGTCTTGGTGGAGCTGGCTCAGATTCCCCGATCTCTTCTCGGGGTTTGACAAGATGGTGGCAGACGGACGGCTGAGTCCGGTTCTGTCCTACCCTCCCCATCCCATCTCTCCCTCTCTCCCTCTCTCACTCTCTCACTCTCTCACTCTCACTCTCTCACTCTCTCTACATCCCAGCTTCCTCTGCTGTCTCCTCTGAACATCCCTTCCTCCTCCCTGCTTACACTACCCTCCCCATTTCTCTCTCTTCCACCCTCTTTTCTCGCACCCTTTCTTTCTGACATTCTCTGTCTCATCTGCCTTCTTTATGTTTTATTCTGTCTGGCTGTCTCACTCTCTCTCTCTCCCTCCCTCTCTCTCTCTCTCTCTCTCTCTCTCCCACTGTCTTTATTTTCCTCACACATTTTTCTTTACCTTCCTTTATCTGCATGTCCGTGACATCCTTTTTACAGATGATTCATCCACAGCTCTTCTGAAATTAGTGAGCGACTGGAGGCCCCCAGTGTGCATGTGGGGACGACAGCGTCTTGAAAGCAAGGCAACAGGAAGTAGGTGCTGGGGCCATTTCCTTTCATGAGGGAGCCATGACACCTGAGTGACTGGTGGAAAAGAGAAAACATAGTTATTCTCTCCGAGCTCAAATCTCTACATTATTCATCATCATCATCCTCACCTGGCAGACAGAGTGCTGACACTAGAGAGCGGAAGAGAGAGAGAGAGGGATAGAGAGAGAGGGAGGGAGGGAGGGAGGGAGAGAAAGGGAGACACAGACTGGGACAAAGGGAAAGGGAGAGTGAAGTTTGTCTCTTTGAATTAGTAGAGTGGGAAGCCCAACACAGATTGAGCAACAGGAGTGTGTGTGTGTGTGTGTGTGTGTGTGTGGGTGTGTGTGTGAGAGAGTGTGTGCGTGTGTGTGTGTGTGTGTGTGTCAGAGATTTTCACTGCTTTTCCCAAATAAGGGTATTATGTATGACTGCTGTCTTTGTTCAAAAGACTCATAAGATAAAAGACCATCACCTTCATATACAGAAACCTGGCACTGCTGGCTAAACACACAGGCTCTGGCTGACATAAGGGGAGCGTCTCGTATGGAGCAGGCGCTTGAAGAAGCCCCTGCTCTCCTGCAGGAGGAGGGCAGACGTGCTGGGGAGAGGGCGAACCCCACACATCCCCACATTACAGCCCCCGAAACTGAAGCAGAAAATATCAGCCACCACCACCATGACAGTTTAATGAAGCTCTTTAATGATGCTCGGGAATTTGGACCGCGTTCTCTGCCCGTGTGTGTGTGTGTGTGTGTGTGTGTGTGATGAATATGCACGTGTGTTAATGAGGTTCAGAGGGTGTGTGTCCGGGAGCTTCTGATAAACTGGCATCTGTTCCTCTAATCCTCCTTAGAGCAGAGGTCTCATCAATAACATAGGGTCACACACACGCATGCATCCGTACGGACACACACACACACACACACACACACACGAGCATTGAGATGCTCCTCAGACCGTGTGGATGCAGGCTAATGATGCAGCTCTGGCTCTACGCTGTGGTTTGGGGGTCTCACGAGCAGCTTGTGCAGACTGATATTAGATGGATGGATGGTGGAAAGAAGGAAAAAGCCCCCCCCCCCCCCCCTCTCCATTTATCACTCTCCATTTGTCTTTCTCTCTACCTGTTTCTCTCTCTCTCCACCTGTCTCTCTCTCTCTCTCTCTCTCTCTACCTGTCTCTCTCTCCCTGTATTTTTCTCCATCTGTCTCTCTCTCTCTGTCTCTCTCTCTCCACCTGTCTCTCTCTCTCTCTACCTGTGTCTCTCTCCCTGTATTTTTCTCCACCTGTCTCTCTCTCTCTCTCTCTCTCTCTCTACCTGTCTCTCTCTCCCTGTATTTTTCTCCATCTGTCTCTCCCTGTCGCAGGGGTGATTGTGGTGCGTTAGTGTGTGCTTTATCATTTACAGGTGAGGTGTGTTGGTCCGTGGGGGGCGGGGAGATTCTGGATGTCTCTGGCGTAATATTAATGATGCAGGGAGATGAGAGGTTGTGTCTGTCTGAAGCTTTTACACTGCACTGGTTATGGGAGAATAATCAGCAAACTTTACACAATGCTGTGCATGTATACACAATCGCTTTCCAAACACACACACACACACTAACGCTCTTTAGAAGAGTGACACACTGCCTGCTGGAGTGACTGTCAGCAGCTCCTGACAGCTGGAGGTTTTGATACAGGTCTCTTTTTTTTCACCCCTTCCCCCCCGACACACACACACACACACACACACACACATCCTCCCCCTCTCCAGAAATGTAAGACTTCAGCATAAAGTTTTCACATAAGTTTTGTTGTTGTGCAGTTGTTTTTCTACTAACGGTGCAACTAAAGTATTAGTAAAATGCATTTGGGGTTTCTGTTTGCTCCTCAGATGGAACTTTTAACATAGCCAGTGAGCATGGAGGGATGTGTGTGTGTGTGTGTGTGTGTGTGTGTGCAGGAATGCGCTGTGCTTTATACACTAGTGTTTGGGTTTGGGGGTTTGTTTCTTTTATTTTGTTGAGCTAGCTGCAGCTCCTAGCCTATAGCAGTCTGTTTTGTGTGTGTGTGTGTGTGTGTGTGTGTGTGTGTGTGTGAGCCGGGCTGTGGAGCTCACCTTCTCTCCCTCACTGCCCTCGTACACTCTAAATTTTAGAACTCTTGAAGTGCCTCAGTCACCCCTGGCAACTATCAGCAGCTCTGAGTTTCTCTCTCTCCCTCTCTCCCTCTCTCCATCTCTCCATCTCTGCTTGGCACAAATAACTGGACGTCTCAGATCAATGGATCTGCTCACATTACACCCACCTATCACTTATTTTCCCAAATGAATTTCTCTCTCTCACAGCATCTCTCTCCAGATCTAATGAGTGCTGCATGAGGCCGATTCGCTGAGCAGTGTTAATTTGGTGATGTAGTTCATTTGTATAGATCAAACTGCATAGCAGGGCTTGATAAATCAATTAAGAGTTCTATCACACACACACACACACACACATAAGGGCACAGTTATAAAAACACACACACACACACACACGAGGATGGATGCATTCGCACACACAATACTCATACGGAGAATGCCTGAGAAAACCGCCACAATGAGCCTCATCCACAGAGTTGTGTTTTAAGGTTGAGCACGTGGTTAAACCAGCTAAATCAGTTTGTCAGCATCACAACCTTCCCTGCGCGTCTCACTGCCACCTGATCCTTCCCTGCGCGTCTCACCGCCACCTGATCCTTCCCTGTGCGTCTCACCGCCACCTGATCCTTCCCTGTGCGTCTCACCGCCACCTGATCCTTCCCTGTGCGTCTCACTGCCACCTCATCCTTCCCTGTGCGTCTCACCGCCACCTGATCCTTCCCTGTGCGTCTCATCGCCACCTGATCCTTCCCTGTGCGTCTCACCGCCACCTGATCCTTCCCTGTGCGTCTCATCGCCACCTGATCCTTTCCCTGTGCGTCTCATCGCCACCTGATCCTTCCCTGTGCGTCTCACCGCCACCTGATCCTTCCCTGTGCGTCTCATCGCCACCTGATCCTTCCCTGTGCGTCTCATCGCCACCTGATCCTTCCCTGTGCGTCTCACCGCCACCTGATCCTTCCCTGTGCGTCTCATCGCCACCTCATCCTTCCCTGTGCGTCTCACTGCCACCTGATCCTTCCCTGTGCGTCTCATCGCCACCTTATCCTTCCCTGTGCGTCTCATCGCCACCTGATCCTTCCCTGTGCGTGCGCACATTTCCACAATTCCATGTCGAACCAAAGGTCGCGATGCAAATCGTGGCTCAACTTTAACTAGCAAGTTAATAAATCAGTAAATACTAAAAATGGGGATTTAAATATTATAATTTACTTTCTAAGATAGTTTGGCATTCTATATTTCCTTGGTTATCCGAGTCTTGTTGGCTAATGATTTGCTCATTACATACTGCATCACCCGCTGGACACAACGTGAACGTTTCTAGACTCTTGCAGCTTTGCCTTCTGCACACAAGGCCGTATCAGGGTCGGTATGGCGGTTGCTGTCGTGGATAATAGTTATCGCAGCGGGTTTCCGCTGGTGTTTGGGGGATCAGACAACACACTGCGACACGCTGCAGACTGGCGTCTCCCCGTCCCGGACAGCAGATGTCCAGCTCATCGCTCTCTGCGCCAGCATTCAGTCCCACAATCCTCTGGGGCAGGCAGAGGTGGAGTGGGTGGTGGTTGTTCTCGGGTGGTGCTGTGACTTTAAGCATTTTCGCACTAGTTTTGAGTCCAGCGTGGGAAGCCAATTAGAAGCGTAGAAGACTTCACGCGTTGTTTATTCTAGCATATACATATAACATCCAAAGTAAACAAACGGTACAATATTTGTAGGGAAATCTGTGATATGGGATGCAGTACGAGATGGTTTTGAACTCACAGTAAGGAGAAGTATTGCATTATGGTTTAGATAGATAGGAACGTCCGGTGGTCTGTTATTAAAGGCACTACATGCATATAGATGATGTCAGCATACGCCTACGCTGCTGTCTACTACCAAAAAATAATAATAACATTTCCAACCACATTGTTGTTACTTCAGTATGTTAAATACAGCACATTTGTCATCAGTCCAAATTCTTGGATATGTGGAGACCATCAGTAACTGCACCATTCAGAATTATTTACATTCAGTGAAACTAAAACGAACAGCTCAAATGAAAACTAGTCCTGCAAAACAGGACAAAAAAATTTGTCTTCCCGTCATTCAGCACTTTCTGCGAGTACGTTTACCAGAGCCAGAAGAATACATAATTGTGTCATTTGCATAAAAATTAATTTAACAATTTTCAATTTGTTCTCCGGCATCATTAATATATAATGTAAATTATACTGGACTAAGAATAGAGCACGATTTACAATTTCACGAAGCAGTGATTGTTTTCCATAAGATAAACGTGTAATTAGTGAACCAAATGAGGGTCTTTCGGTCAAAGCCAACAGAGAACCGCCTTACAACCGTGATGAACTGTATGCTTGTGTACGTGTATATGTTTGTGTGTGTGTGTGTGTGTAACAGCTGTTTTGTAATGACATTTTTATGAGCTGGAGGGAGATGAGGAGTGTGAAGAGGCTGAATGTGCCTCTGGTTGCAGGGACTGGACATTACTTGGGACTTACGAATTTATTTATAACTATTTATAAATCTGTGGTTTTACTGTGGGTACTTGATTAAAACAATGTTAATCCAAATTAACTTGACTTTAATTGAAAAGAGAGGAACTAAATTGTCAGTGGCAAAGTGTTTCCATCATTCCTTTTGTTTGTGTTTTATTTCACATATATTTCACAAGATTTGCCATTAGTGTCTAGCAGGTGATGCCTGACTTCATCCTGTCCCGCCCACCATGCCCCGCCCATGCCCCGCCCACTTCTGAGGCTAGATAAGTCAAAAACGGTGCCATCAGTGTGAAAGCGCAGTATTCAGCGTCCCCACTCCGCAGCACTGAGAGGAGACAGCTGGTCAGGTCCTGGCGTGACCGTGTCTGCGCTTGTCTTGTGTTGCAGGACCCATGCAGGAGACCGTCGTCGACTTCTGGAGGATGGTGTGGCAGGAGAACACGGCCACCATCGTCATGGTCACCAACCTTGTGGAGGTGGGAAGGGTGAGTAAAATAGGGGATGACCCCGGTCTCCAGGGAGCACTAAAGAGGTCACAAAGGTCAAAGTGCATTTCAGGATACATGTATGCAGAAAAAAAACAATTAAAAACATCTCATCCAGATAGCTTTTTCTCACGCTTAGTCTCTGAATAAATCTTATAGCTAAACATATGAAATGTATTCTAGATCTTCTGTTCCTTTATTCCTTCATCGTCATTTAATTTCACCTTGTACTGGTTTATTTTTTCCAAGCGTTTGATCCCAGTTCAGATACGGAGGGGGGGGGGGGGTTCATGTCTCTGTTTGGGCGAGAGTAAGTGTGGATTTTTTTAGAATCAGGCAGAGAAACAGCTTTATAGATCAGGTCTGTCCTAAAAGTCTTCAACCGGTCAGGTCTGTCCTAAAAGACTTCAACCGGTCAGGTCTGTCCTAAAAGTCTTCAACCGGTCAGGTCTGTCCTAAAAGACTTCAACCGGTCAGGTCTGTCCTAAAAGACTTCAACCGGTTGCTCCAGCAATTGAGACTGAGAGGGTGAGCTAGGCTGGTTGCTTGGTTACGAGCACAAATCTCTGGCTCGCCAGGAACCCCTGGTCGCTGGAGTGATGGATCTTGAAGATCTTCAGAGTGAAGAGAGCAGAAGCTGATCAGTGGCGCCTTATCGCACGGCGGCCGCGTCCCCGGCTACGCGCACCCCTAATGAGCCGTGGCGTGCAGAGCACTGGCTCCGTCTCACACTTCCAAAACCGCCGTCCCAACAAACAGATGGGCTCTCGCACCTCTGCCAGAAAACGTACTCGGTTATGACAAATCAAAAAAAAAAAAAAGAGAGAGAAAACCAGTCCAGGAAAATAAAGTTGGGCAAAGAAAATCTCTCGAAACTTTCCCGCTAGAGTCTTTCGCAAAACAAATGTGAAGCTGCCAAGCCTGGAAGCTGCCAACCTCCCCGTCCCCCCCCCGTCCTGGGCGAACGAGTGGTTCAGTCCGGCCAGGCAGATGTGCTCTGCTGTCAGGCCTGAAGCGCCAGGCTACTGTGTGATACTGAACTGAGGCTGGTTGCGAAGGCGGAGGATGCTGGCGGGTGCCGGGTGGCGAGGGAGGTGCTGAACAGGAACCCCAGGGGCACGTGGGGGCGGGGGGGGGGGAGGTGCTCGGGCGGCGGAGTCCTTCCCCGCAGAGAGCCATAAACCCACTGCTGCGTGCCACTGATGCCCATCTGCCTCCGTACCGCACCGAGGCACTCTGGGAGATGCGCCGTGGATCAGATGAACCCTGCAGGGGAGGGGAAGAGAGGGAGAGAGAGAGGAGCTGGAACGATAGAGATCTCATATGATGGGAGTGTGTGTGTGTGTGTGTGTGTGTGTGTGTGTGCGTGCATGTGTTCTCCCTGTGTAGCTCATCATATCGGCATTTCAACATTAGTAACTCAATTTGTTCAACCATTTACAACTGAGCGCGTATGCCTACAGAGTATACACCTCCTGTACGCTCATACGCGCACACGCACCCTGGCCGCACACACACACACACTCTTCACTTTAATTGATGAGGTAATGGAAGGGCAGGAGGCCAGAATGAGGGTTTCTCATCTGGAGTGTCACCGTGGGACTCGTGCCTCCTGCTCTGCCCCCTCTGAGTGACCCGCTACCCCGCCAGCTCACTTCCTGCTGTACTGATGCCGGAGATGCGCTGAGACAGATTGAATCTCGCCACAGTGCTGTGTGTTTCTCTCCCCCCCCCCCCCCACACACACACACACACACACACACACAACCGCTCCTCCCTAAAAACCTCTTTCTCTCTGCCACTGGTTACGGCATTAAGACGCTCGGCGCGGCCGTATTATCGCACCTGTTCATTTTCGGCTTGCGGACGTAATCATAGCGCGTCCGAGTGTGTTTATGGACGGCGGCGTGTTGGAGCGCTGGCGGGCTGAGGGGTCGCGTGTGCACTGGGTATTGGATGTCGGATCATGGAGGGCCAGTCTTATTTAGTGAGGCTTTACGTGTGAATGAGACTGCACTGACGTGCAAATTACCTTCTCGCTGAGACCTCCAAAATCCATTTGCAGGTTTTGAGGGAATTAGAGCTAGAGAAGATCTTCCCAGTCAGACTCGTAAGCGCCTGAGGACAGAAAAACACACCTGAGCCGAGGTGGTTTCGCAAAAACCCGGCAAGTCAGAACCTCAGAACCTTCAGTCTCGTCCCCTGGACAGATAGCACGGCTGGACTGAGATTTTCACATAGTTTCATTTGTGTTTCATAGCCTGACCAGGCTGGGTCAGTGCATGTGTGCAGAAATAAACAACTGCTTCAGTACGGTTTCTGGTCTCAGGTACTGAACCAGAGTTGTTTATTTCTGCACCCGGGAACAGCTCCTCAGTGACCTGTCCACATAGTCCGTCAGAGGACTGTGATTGGTGTAGCAGGCATCCGACTGAAAGCTCATTGGTTACACCACAGTCTACTCAACAATTCCAGAGCTTCCAAGTTGGGTAGGTCAGTTGGTTCCAAATCAAGTTGACGTCCTTTACGTGCCCTAAATTACAGCGCTCTCTCGTTTTTATCTTTGACTATACAAATGAGGTTATAGAGAAGAAGGTTAGTCAGGAGTTGGTTGAGTATTTTTAAAAGAGATCAGGAGGACAGACGAGTGCACTTAGCCACGCTGGCCTGATTCACAAAACTGCTTTGTTACACACACACACGCACACACACGACTAGAAGATAGGTTGATATCATTATGGTTTAGCTGGCCATGGTTTTGGCGATGTGTTCTGCTCTGGATCCTGTGGTAGAGTTAGCTGAACCCTGGAATTAAAGCTGCTCTCCATCCTATCAGGGTGGGAGTTCAAATCACTAATGTCTACACCTGTGTCTGTATAGGTGAAGTGTTGTAAGTACTGGCCGGATGACACCGAGATCTACCGAGACATAAAGGTGACTCTGATAGAGACGCAGCTCCTGTCTGAGTATGTGATCAGAACATTCGCCGTGGAGAAGGTGAGATAAAAACCTGCTCTTTCACGCTCTCTCTCCCTCTCGCACACGCACACACACACACAACTTCGGCGAAACTCCCGTCAAAAGATGAACTCCAGAGTTATAGTGGCGGTAGTGGCTTTACGACACTGTTGCCAGAGCAACTAGACATCATTGAGCTTCTTGAAAATACCGCGTGTGGTCACACCAGAATCATTTCTTCTGTAGTTAATATCCAGCCTTAATTTGAGTCAGCAAGAAGACACAGAGCTGATGTGTATTGGGCCGTCACATTCCCACTAGCAGGGGCTGGATGGGATGGTGGTTAAAAACGTGCTCCTGCTCCACAGAGGGGCGCACACGAGATCCGGGAGATCCAGCAGTTCCATTTCACGGGCTGGCCGGACCACGGCGTGCCCTACCACGCCACGGGCCTGCTGGGATTCATACGCAGGGTGAAGGCCAAGTCTCCCGGCAACGCCGGCCCCATCGTGGTGCACTGCAGGTAGAGCTCCACTCCGTCACCATGGCGAGGGTTAGATCTAGACTAAACCCTTCTAGCACCGGCCCACCTGCAGTTTGGTGTTTAGAGGTAATCAGGGGCTTGATGGTCATGAGGTCAGTCTGGAACAGGACGGACCAAGAGTAGAATGGACTGTAGAGCTTCAGAACCAGACTTAGCTTAAAGTCGGACCTGAAGCCTGTGACGTTTGTTACTTTTGTGTGGTTCTTTTTATGGTTCTGTCTTTCTTTGTTTCTCATAACGTCTTTGTTACGTGAAGCTTTACATTACAGAATAATAGATGTCTCAGGCTTTATTCTGATTGGCCTCTTTGCAGTGCGGGGGCGGGGCGAACAGGCTGTTTCATCGTGATTGACATCATGTTGGACATGGCTGAGAGAGAGGGCGTGGTCGACATCTACAACTGTGTGCGAGAGTTGCGATCCCGACGGGTCAACATGGTCCAGACTGAGGTATTTGACCTTTCAACTTTCCCACGTTCGATCTGTAAGCCATTTGGGGCGAATGCAGATGACAGGGGAGGTCCAAGCTCAGCAGCTGCAGAGCTAAAGATTGTGTGTAGGAAGGGGCGGGGCGTAGGGAGGGGCGGGGCGGAAGCCACGTTTGTGAAGTCACAGAAGCAGAGAAGTTGATGAGGAAATACTGGACACAGATTTCCAGAGTCTGTGATCTGCAGGTGTTTATCTATTCCTGACATGTTTCTGTTCTCTAAGCCAATCACCATCATGCTCGCTGCACTTCCTTCCTGTTTAAGAGCCCATCTCGTCTCAGAATGTGACAGGAATCAGGAGGTTTGAAGTACCATAACGACGTGAGCAAAACTATAGACGCATTTTACTGCCAGTCCAGCGTTTTCTTCTTTCCTTTTTTTTTAAACGGCTCTTGACAATTTTATGTTGCAGCGGTGCTGAAGAACTCTCTGCTTTTCTGAACACGGAACCATCTGGACTCGGCGCGGACCCGCTCAATGCATCATTTCCCTGTAATTCTGTTCAGATCACAAGCATCATTGGATTTAATGGGCAAATGTTTCATAGATGACGTCTGGATTGGGATTTGAGAGACTAGGCAGTCAGTGCTTCTCTGATTCATCCTCCACAAGTTCAGTGACCTTCAAAGTGCGTGTGTGTATGCGTGTGAGTGTATGCATGTGAGTGTGTGTGTGAGTGTGTGTGCGCTTTTTCCCTCGCAGGTGTGTGTGTGTGTGTGTGTGTGTGTGTGTGTGTTGGCACTGCCTGCAGCTCTACAGGCACTCTCTACCTTATGTTTGAACTGTCAGAGATAATTTGCGCTAACGGGAAACGATTTTGTGTTGCAAATGCGACGGTAAATGTTCCCCCATTTGGACAAGCGAAGCTCATTTAAAAACACCGACTCCTTACGGGGGCCTTTCTTCACTGTTTGTTTTGAGGTCGATTGTGTCATCACAGTTGTGCTCTGATTGACTGCGACATTCGAAAGGTCAAAGATCGTTAACCGTGACAGTAGGTGTCTAATCATGGAAGCCCTGACCCCCATGTCATGATTTACTCCAAACTGACAAGGCCAGATTGTGTAGAAATGTCACTTCAACAGCGATTTCCGTCAAAGTTCTGGAGACGGCCGTCGTCGGCGGGGTCCTGCAAGGTGACCGCGTGTTTTTGGTCTTGCTCACAGTCAACCCACGTGCTGAGAACAAATGTTATGTTTATTGATGCTCTCGGAGAAGATGCATGTTAGCACGTTGGATTTCAGCTTCTGCGATTTGACCGACGTTACACGGCGGCAGGCGAACGTTCGAATGGTAATGACTCCCCAGCCAGCGTGGCATCTGCATGCAGGAACACAGCTTGCCATGACCACTTTAGCAGCATTTACACACCTGCTAAAGACCCACGAGCAGGTGCAGTGCAGGGCAGGTGAGACCCGACACCTGGCAAAGTGGAGTCGCTCTACGCCCCACCTGAGATGCATGCGCACATGCGAGGTGCTAAGCCGTGTGCTTTATCGCTATGGCGATTTGCCGTGATTCACCTTAATGTGTTCAAACCTCTGGGGTCTGGGCATTATTGTTGCTATTGCAATGAATGCATAATTCTAAGTTTAGTGTTATATGTTGAGATTTTAAGTACTATATTGTTACAACTTTCACAGCACCAGATATACCTCAGAGGGTGAGACAAGTGTGGTTTTTTGTACTGAAATCCCTTAATAATAATAATAATAACAATAATAAAAATACTACTAAATAAGAGTTTTCTTAGCTTGGAGCTTGATTAAAATGAATTATTATGGGGTTTTTTTGTTTTATCTGGTAGTATTTTCAGTGATGCAGATACTTGGTGGATTACAGATATTTCATGATCGCAAATTACATTATTGAAAGTTTTCATTTTCTGTGTGTCTCACCTGTCAGGAGCAGTATGTCTTCATCCATGATGCCATTCTGGAGGCGTGTCTCTGTGGTGACACCACCATTCCAGCCAATCAGCTTCGCTCTGTCTACTATGACATGAACCGATTGGATCCCCAAACCAACTCCAGTCCAATCAAAGAGGAGTTCAGGGTGAGAGAGCAGTCTCAGACGGGCTGGTGGTGTTGGTGGGTGGTCTGCGTGAGGTCTTGGTGAGGTCTGCATGAGGTCTGCATGTAACTGACTCTTCGGTTAAGATGTTTCTCTGCATGTTCTTTCCTCACAGAGCAGGTTAGGCAGACAAGAACAGTCAGTCCGAACAATGTTATCAAATGTGACTGGAGCATAGACAATATTGGCTCCTGTGTGTGTGTGTGTGTGTGTGTGTGTGTGTGTGTGTGTGTGTCTGTGTGTGACAGACTCTGAACATGGTGACCCCCACACTGCGCGTAGAGGACTGCAGCATCGCTCTTCTGCCGAGGAACCACGAGAAGAACCGCTGCATGGACGTGCTGCCTCCCGACCGCTGTCTGCCCTTCCTCATCACCATCGACGGAGAGAGCAGCAACTACATCAACGCCGCCCTCATGGACGTGAGCGACACTGCTCCAGCTCTCCACACGCCCTCATCCCTCCCCTCTCCTTCCCTCTCTCCTCTCCTCCCCTCCCCCCCTCTCCTCCCCCCTCTCTCCTCCTCCTCTCTCCCCTCCTCCCCTCCTCCCCTCCTCCTCCCCTCCCCTCCTCCCCTCTCACTGGCTACATTCACATGTTGTTATAGTTCTTGCTTTTTGTTTTATTTATTTGCTCCTTTGTTTTTGGTCAAATGTGAGGAAATAAATCCCAAAATTGTGATGCAAGATTTTCCTTTACATTTCTATTTTTATCAAGGCATAAAAACTGCCCAGTGGAGCGATAGATCTGTGTTATTGATAAACTGAGCACAGCGTGTGAACATGCTGCGCTGCCACCATAGTGCCCCGGCCTTCCAGGGGATGAAGACCTGCACCCAAAACAGCTGATGCATGACATCATTCTCCATTGGGCATTAACAGGAGAATCACAGTGTCTTCACCTGTTCTCTCCTGTCTCTCTCTCTGTCTGTCTCTCTCTCTCTCTGCCTGTCTCTCCCAAACAGAGCTATAAGCAGCCTTCTGCATTCATCGTTACCCAGCATCCTTTGCCCAACACAGTGAAGGACTTCTGGAGGCTGGTCCTGGACTACCACTGCACATCCATTGTCATGCTTAACGACGTGGACCCTGCTCAGGTGAGGCCACAATCCAGGGGGGATGGAGGGATGGATGGAGGGATGGAGGGATGCAGCACCCTACGTTGTCATTCCTAGTCTCATCAGCTCCAGAAATACTGGCAGCAAAATCAACAGACAAATGAAATCTGCCGAGTTTTGGCATTCCTGTTAACTTGAACTTGTGCTGGGTTTGTACACGGCATGTTTGAAGCAGGTTCATCCTGTGAGACCATCTGGTTATTTACCTGAAAAGTGATATTTTGAATAAGGAATTCTACTGATTCGGGCTCGACCTCAAGCGCTGCCCTGCAGAGTGATCTGACAGGACGCTGAAAAACGAGTGACTGCTGTTGGTGTGAGAACGGCCCAGACGTGGCCTCTGTTTACGCTCCAGGGAGTGTGTGTGTGTGTGTGTGCGTGCGTTTGGGCCAGAGTGTGTAAGACAGGGAAAGAGAGAGAAGTTTTGTGCATGTACGTGACTCTGCATGAGTGTGCTGTTCTGTGTGCGTGTGTGTGTGGGTGTGTGTGTGTGTGTGTGTGTGTGTGTGTGTGTGTGTGAGACTATGGGGGCAGCAGCCTCAGGCTCTGTCATAACACCCCAGGATCAAAGCCAGGAGGGGAGCAGAGGCTCCCACAGTGACTCCCACCACACCACTACCAAATCCCTCTCTCCCTCTCTGTCTCTCCCTCTCCCTCTCTCCCTCTCCCTCTACATCACTGTCTTACTCTGTTTCTCTCTCTCTCTCTCTCTCCCACGCTGAGGAGCCTTTCATTCAAAATTCTTACTGTAGCCACTGAGACCAAGAGGACCAGGTACCAGAGGCAAATGTGCATACAAACACACACACACACACACAGTCGGTATTTCATTCTTCCGCCCTTGCTCTCTCACACACATACAGACACATTCTCTCTCTCTCTGTCTCTCTCTCTCGTCTGTACTTTGAGTCAAACACTGAAACTGCTCCACATTCTCACACCTACAGTATACCAGCCTCACTGATATAACCACTATACCCCACTAGTGTTGCCAGATGGTCTTCAGGTCTGAAGGAGTAAGTTTGGGTCATCGGTATCCTCACATGACCAGTGGGTCTGATGGAGGAGCCTCTCGCTGTCTGCTGAGGTCCCACACACCCTAAGCCACAGGGTGGCTTTAGTGCCCCCTTGTGGACCCAGTGTGAAAGACAGCTGTGTGTTTGTGTGTATGTGTGTGTGAAAAATATTTGCACGAGTGCAGGTGGGTGTTGAGGCTGGTTTGGCTCGTCACACTCCAACATGGAGTGCAAGGGTCTCCATCCTGTGCTCAGCAAAATGAACAGGCCCCTCTCTGTGTCTGCCACCCCTCCACATCAAACACACCGACGGGCCCCAGCACACAGACACCCACACTGGCCCAATATCCTCTTCTCATCTCTTATTCCTTTGCAGAACGCAACACAATCATGAAGCCATTGTTGGAGAAGGAGATATGTGACTTTTATCAAGCATTTCTAATGGAAGCGATCAAATGGGAGATGATTTGAATATATGAATAAATAATGGTGAAGCAACGATCTGATTCTTTGTAGATTGGACGGCTTTATTCGTGCTGTCAGTGTGACATTCAAAGCTCTGCTGGATTAATTTTTAATAATAAAAGTCACTGTTGCCGTAGGTTTTTTCTCTGCATATTTGCTTATTCTGTTTTACGCTTTCATTCGTGTGATGTACTTCTGTCTTTCTGTTGTGGGGCTTGAGTAATCTTTAAAAATGTGTGTGTCCTGAGTGATGTTTTATAAGTGTGTGTGTGTGTGCGTGTGTGTGTGTGTGTATGTAGCTCTGTCCTCAGTACTGGCCTGAGAATGGTGTTCACCGACATGGCCCTCTGCAAGTGGAGTTTGTTTCTGCTGATCTGGAGGAAGATATCATCAGCAGGATATTTCGCATTTACAATGCTGCTCGAGTGGGTTTTACACACACACACACACACACGCACACACACTGGCATGACTGTCCCCATCACCTTCAGTTAGTTAAGCTACTTTCTCGTAAGGATCTGCTATGGCTTTTCCTCAGGCATGTGCACCAATCACATGTGTTGAATGGCACTTCATCTCACCAATCACAGCATGTCCTGTTGAATGGCACTTCATCTCACCAATCACAGCATGTCCTGTTGAATGGCACTTCATCTCACCAATCACAGCATGTCCTGTTGAATGGCACTTCATCTCACCAATCACCACACAGTCTGTTGGCCTACATTGCTCTAGCTTCTGTGTCTTGTGTCAGAAAGACTCAAAAAACAGAAAACACCCAGATTAACTTAAAGGCCAGAAGTCAGTCATCACATTTCATGGGCTCTTGTTTTCCTGGAGGGATGCTGAGGCTGACCGGTGTGTGTGTGTGTGTGTGTGTGTGTGTGCTCCAGCCCCAGGATGGTTACCGCATGGTGCAGCAATTCCAGTTCCTGGGCTGGCCCATGTACCGCGACACGCCCGTGTCCAAACGCTCCTTCCTCAAACTCATCCACCAGGTGGACAAGTGGCAGGAGGAGTATGATGGAGGAGAGGGCCGCACCGTAGTGCACTGTCTGTGAGTGTCACACACACACACACACACGCGTATACACATGCACACACGCACACACACACACACGCAGACACACACACGCATACAACGCACACACACTCCCACACGAATGCTTTGCCATACACGACCAATGTACATACACCCCTCTGCCTTGCCGTCATGTACACATGCAGTCTGTCTCTCTATCATCTCCTTCCAGCACACTGAGCATATCCAATCAGCCTTTCTGTTGTTAGGCCTTCAACAGCATGAAAACAGATCAATAATCATCAGAACATTAATTAACAAATTCATTCGTCAGGGAGCTGAAAGCTGGGGGTTTGTTAAGAGAGCTACTCTGTCTTCCACTTTATGTGGTGCTCAGAGAAACATCTCCCTCTAGTGGCAGAATGCACTCACTGCTGGGTAGCCTTCCTTAATTCTTGTGGATTTGTTTGGTCCTCTCTGATCTGACACATTGAAGGGTTTAACAGTTCATCTGTTAGTTCATTCTGGTGTTTAACAGCAGAGGAAAAGGATCCAGCGCTTTAATGAATTAGACACACCTATTGCTTGTCTTTCTCTTCTTTTCTTGATGTTTTTCCTTAACTTTGCCATATGGTGTGTGTGTGTGTTTGTGTGTGTGTGTGTGTGTGTGTGTGTCAGGAACGGCGGCGGGCGTAGCGGAGCCTTCTGTGCCATCAGCATTGTGAGTGAGATGCTGCGACACCAACGTTCGGTCGACGTGTTCCACGCCGTCAAAACACTGCGCAACAACAAACCCAACATGGTGGACCTTCTGGTACTGCACTCACACCCAGAGATCACACGCACCAAACCCTGACCAATCCAGCAGAGATCACATGCACCAAACCCTGACCAGTCCAGCAGAGATCACACGCACCAAACCCTGACCAATCCAGCAGAGATCACACGCACCAAACCCTGACCAATCCAGCAAGCAGCAAATTCATAAAGTAAACCCAATGCATTTAACATTCACATAGCACAAGGATAAAGACTATTGCACAGTCTGGCAGTTCTTGATGTAATCGGTATATCATTCCTAGAGTGTAGAAGAATGTTCTTCTTTGCTGGATGCTATCGGTCTACCAGGACATTTAGTGCTTGTGAACGCAGACACCCCATGGACAGCGATTCTGTCTCTCTTTGCAGGAGCAGTACAAGTTCTGCTATGAAGTAGCCCTGGAGTACCTGAACTCCGCGTAGCTGTCTCGGCTCATGAAGGACTCTGACCGCCTCGATCCGCTTAGAAACCTCGGACGTTTGGTGTGTGTGCGCAGCCCCGTGGGTTGGACGCGCACGTGTGTGTACGCTTGTGTATTTCCACAGATGTCCATTCATCTCACCAGGTTTTGTTCCCTCTGAGGGCTGTCCGAGAGCTCTGACGTCTGTGCACTCTAACCCGAAGGCCGAATGTGGGTCTCGGCTGACAGTTCGGGCCCTGCGCCTCTGGGCCACTTGGCCGTGTCACACCGTGGGGCTTTGGCCAAGACCTCCTTGTTCACGCTGATGTGATATTTTTCATTTCCTCCTGATCTGTGCGGAAAAAACTCTGACGGACGTTGTTGACCGAGAATCTCAAAATGGGTTTTATTTTTCGTTGTCGTCGTGTATATCGATCTTAAATATGGTGACGTGCAAAGAGTTGGCATGACAACCACTGCATCATTGCGTACGCTGCACCATGTTTGGAGGATCCAAAGCGTTTTTTCTCCACTTTGTTTTTTGATTGTTTATTTTGTAAATATGACCAGTCTAGTGCATTATTTATTCACGTTGTGTATTTCTGTTGTGCAACACAGTGACAATCGTGTCCTGGGTTCATTGGTTGAGTCGCCCAGAAAGTATTGTCAACTTTGGTTCATCTTGTCTGAAAGAAATACTGTAAATGTTCAAATATATACTGTATGTATTATAGCAAAATCCGCCTTGAGTTGTTTTTTAAATCACAGTCTAGAGATGCAAGACAATATGAGGTATACCTGTCTGTCTCCACCCCCTTTTCCTGTCTCTCTCACTCGTCTTTTTGAGTCTCTTAACAAACATGTTTGTTGTGCAGACGACAGTCAATATAAACGTCTGGTTTCAGGAATTGTTTTGCTATGACTTGATTACCGTCTGCATCACTAACTGCTTTATATTTTCCAACAAAGAGGCCAGACGATCATGGATACTGGTTCACCAGAGCTGTAATTTCACCAGTTCACCAGAGTTGTACAGGTATGTACAGCATTTCATTCATACCACAATACCAAACAGCAAACAGCCAACATCATCAGCACAGTAGAACCAGTGCTGCTCCCAGTGAGCGTCGGAGGGGTTGGGGGGTCGTGGGTGGGGGGGCCAAGTTGGAACGGCCGCTCAGAACATGGGGTCGGACCTCTCCGAGTTGCACATGTCAAACTTGCAGCACAGGGTGTTGGGGCCCCGCGGCAGAGAAGCACATTCCACGCTCCTCCCACATCTCCAGAAGGTTCTGTCTGGAGACGAGGACACAGACAGGTAAGTCGCCATTTCAGTGCACTGTCCTCCTGGGGGAGCCAGAGAGGTAAACGACGGCTTATAACATTTAACAATCTCAGAATATTTATATTAGATTATTACTTAATCTTATAGTTTCATGAATTCATCTATGATAGTTAAAGAAGTCTATCCCTGCGACTGGTGGAATGTGAGACACAAATGTTTACTGGCTGAATAGTGAGTGTGTCCGTGCCATTTTTTTGTCCTGTGCCTTTTCATAAGTTCATGTGACACCCATGTGAAAAGCTCTCTGCCGGTAATACTTGCATGGATAGTGTTTCTGGTTTCCCATAATGCACACATCACTCTCAGAGGAACAAGGCGCTGGATATTTGCAGCTCCTCGAAGTGCAGCATCTCAGAGTTGCACCTGTTAAAGCAGAAGAAAACACACACACTCCGAGGATTGTGGGACTTGGGCCAAATATGTCCGATTGCATTATATTCTTGGGTCAGTCTTTTGTTTCATGTGCTTCGATGGTTATTATTTTTTGATGAATAGGGGAAGACAAAAGCAGGCTGTTGGTTTTGTTCTTGCTACGACTCTCAGACATCGGTCCTACCAAGGCCAGCTTCACTTGACTGGCTTTCTGCAGGGCACCTGATCTGGACTTTTGCCAGTGGACGTCAACTGGTAGCGCACGTTCGGATTCTACCCTAGGCTGCTGGGTCTGGACCGTGGAGTCGGGTCTGGGTTGTGTTCAAAGTGTCCGTGAGGAGGTGAAGTGGAACTCACCGCTAGTAAACAGAAGAGCGGACAGCAAAGCCGATAGTCCGACTCTCATTCTTCCACTGCGAAGGTGCGACGCCTACTGGAAGAGAAGAGTAGCGCGGCACGCGAACAGGACGGAAAAGTCAACGTTGGTCTCGTATCACTTTTCCTAACGTCACCTTTAAACGCAGCTTTCAGTATGGGGAGCTGAGAACAGTACGCGCTTCTCTGTGTTTCTATAAAAGTGATACGAGTGAACGAGAGCGCCGCTTACGTTGGTTGAAGGCAAAGCTGTCGTTAGCGCTTACGTTCTCTCAGGCGAGCGATCACCTCCTATAAACGCCGGGCCACGCGATTCGCTGTGCACATTGTACCCTTTTGGAGCACGTAAGATGAAGGATGAAAGTTTTGAGCAGAGCTGAAAAGCAACATTAAATCGTCTCATCGACACAAAATGTCCTGGAGAGACGTTTCAGTGTCACCACAGACTGACTTCGAATTTCGGATAAAAACATTTGACTGAAACAAACAGAATGAGACATTAGCTGACGGAATGGGAGCCCGTGAGGGATTATGCTAATGTCTTTAATTAATTCTAATGCTAATGCTGTTAATTTAATTAACTTTACTTTTAATGTTCTGTACTAGGAAATTTCAGCACATTCTCTCATACACAACTCCAATCTCCAGCAAAGCATTAATTCAGCATAAATCCAAATCTAAATGTTACTTGACCATCTAATCAAACGCGAAACATCTAACCAGGTGCAAAACAAGGCAAAATTCACTCATTCAAAGCACAATGAAGCTGCTTCATTACTAAATCAGACGCTGTTTTCGCCCCGAGTCCAAACACACCATAGATCTGTGTGAGTGTAACCTATGACCTGTGTGAGTGTAACCTATGACCTGTGTGAGTGTAACCTATGGCCTGTGTGAGTGTAAGCTATGGCCTGTGTGAGTGTAACCTATGGCCTGTGTGAGTGTAACCTATGACCTGTGTGAGTGTAACCTATGGCCTGTGTGAGTGTAACCTATGACCTGTGTGAGTGTAACCTATGGCCTGTGTGAGTGTAACCTATGGCCTGTGTGAGTGTAAGCTATGGCCTGTGTAAGCTCTGTGTAAGGAATATAACTATTACAAACAGTCTGCAATATGGAAGCTGCAGCTGATGGTGTGACACACTCACAACATCACTGGGCATTACTGAGAGTAATGCAGCAGGACAGAGTGTTTGTGAGGTGGTACTATGTGTATACAGCAGGACAGAGTGTTTATGAGGTGGTACTATGTGTATACAGCAGGACAGAGTGTTTATGAAGTGGTACTATGTGTATACAGCAGGACAGAGTGTTTGTGAAGTGGTACTATGTGTATACAGCAGGACAGAGTGTTTATGAAGTGGTACTATGTGTATACAGCAGGACAGAGTGTTTATGAAGTGGTACTATGTGTATACAGCAGGACAGAGTGTTTGTGAAGTGGTACTATGTGTATGCAGCAGGACAGAGTGTTTATGAAGTGGTACTATGTGTATACAGCAGGACAGAGTGTTTGTGAAGTGGTACTATGTGTATACAGCAGGACAGAGTGTTTATGAAGTGGTACTATGTGTAAGCAGCAGGACAGAGTGTTTATGAAGTGGTACTATGTGTATACAGTAGGACAGAGTGTTTATGAAGTGGTACTATGTGTAAGCAGCAGGACAGAGTGTTTATGAAGTGGTACTATGTGTATACAGCAGGACAGAGTGTTTATGAGGTGGTACTATGTGTATACAGCAGGACAGAGTGTTTATGAAGTGGTACTATGTGTATACAGCAGGACAGAGTGTTTATGAAGTGGTACTATGTGTATACAGCAGGACAGAGTGTTTATGAAGTGGTACTATGTGTATACAGCAGGACAGAGTGTTTGTGAAGTGGTACTATGTGTATACAGCAGGACAGAGTGTTTATGAAGTGGTACTATGTGTTTAGTGTATAGTGTACAGGTACAGAATAGGAAAACTGAGTTGCATTTACATCCTGAGAGAATATCTTGAGAATATCTAAGAACTAACTATACTGAACAAACTATACATACGTTTTCATCATATTCCTGTGGGAACGTAGGCAGCTGTAACATGAGAGTTGATAACACTGTATCTTCATTGTTTGGCCTTGAGTTGCAAATGTGTCAAATGCAGCCTTTATTGTGCAAGCTAACACAGTCTTTTTTGGCACAGATAATATTTTGCCCGTGGTACAGATACAAAAATGGATCCTTTTTCCTTGGCTGTCACGGTACAGACCACCACCTCGACTCCTCCATCTCGACTCCTCCATCTCGACTCCTCCATCTTGACTCCTCCATCTTGAATCCTACCCAAGTCCATCTCTTCATGTTTTTTGTGTGTACTAACCCTTACAATCATTACGAACTGCTTACTGTATCCTTGTGTCACTGATCAGTTCTCTACAGTGAATATAATAGGTGTATTTTATATATAAGGTCTGGCTCAGGTTCAATGTAGTGTGTGAGCCACGGATGCTACTTGCTTTAGTCCACCATAACGCAGTGGAAATGACAATGCAAGGGTGTTTACGAAAGAAAGGAATTCGCAATTTGAACAAATGTCCATGTAGAACACACCTTACGTTTTTATTTATTATGTTTCTACTCGTCGTAAGTGAGGATGAAGGTTTCAGTGACTGGGGGGCTCTGTGGGAACCCGTCAGCTTTCCGTCTGATACGCCGTGTGTGTTCTGTGTAGGTGTGGCTGCCCAGGAGAACATCAGGACGTTTCTCTGCTCTCTGACGAATGTGGTATCAGCTACGCAAACTCGAGGGCATAAGCAGAAGGAGTTGAAAGCTTTCTTACTCTGATTGTGCAATCCTGTATTTCCAAAATGTAGATCAAAGTCCGTGTTGATGATGGAAACGTGTGAGCTGTGGGAGGGGGGATCTTGGAAACGTGAGCTGTGGGAGGGGGGATCTTGGAAACGTGAGCTGTGGGGGGGGGATCTTGGAAACGTGTGAGCTGTGGGAGGGGGGATCTTGGAAACGTGAGCTGTGGGAGGGGGGATCTTGGAAACGTGTGAGCTGTGGGAGGGGGGATCTTGGAAACGTGTGAGCTGTGGGAGGGGGGATCTTGGAAACGTGTGAGCTGTGGGAGGGGGGATCTTGGAAACGTGTGAGCTGTGGGAGGGGGGGATCTTGGAAACGTGAGCTGTGGGAGGGGGGATCTTGGAAACGTGTGAGCTGTGGGAGGGGGGATCTTGGAAACATGTTTTAAAAGGGTGTGAACAGGTGCAGAATTACACCTCAAGTCTGAAGTCTCCATTGATATTGTGCTGCATGCCATTCCAGGTAAAGATCAATCGGCATATTTATGCAATATTGAAAAGGTGTTTTCTTTGATAGGCTTCACATCTTCAGCTTTGGCCTAAGAGACGCCTGGCGAGCGCATTTCTTACTAATGTTGCGGCTGGATAAAATGTCGTTGTTTTTGTTAATGAATTAAACTTCTAAAGACCCAAACCGTGTCTGCGTTGCAGAATAATGAGGATCCTGTTTGTGACTCTGTGTCTTGCCCTGCTGGTGGTGAGTGGTGAGTACGTTACAAATCTGCTTTTAGGGGAGACGTGTTTCACACCCTCAGTACTGTGCAACGCAAAATGTTGTATCATGTCTACAGAAAGTCGTCTGTTCCTTGGTGCTCAACATTCAGTTGCCTGAGTTGCAGGTTCTGCCCTAAAATGTAACAACTGTGTACCGCTGACCCCTGGTGGCAAGTGTAAAGTCACCGTTGAAACATGTGGATATAATCGTGACACCTGTGCAACTGTTATGTTCACCACCTACCCATGTAAGTCTATTCCATAGGTTCTCATAGAATAATTTAACCATATATGTGTTGTCAGCCCTGTGAAAGTGTGCTGATTACTGAAGAACTCTCTCTGGTTGTCTCCTTAGTCAACCACTTCAGGAGATGCATCAAACTGTCTGACTGCCTGATCATGCAGGGAACTCCAGGGGTCAATGCCGTGTGCTGTCAGTCAGACCTCTGCAATTAGCAGGCAGTGACCCACACTAGAGCTTCCAAGAAACATTCATGATAAATTTGAATAAAATATGAATAGTAATGAAGATGTGATTATGATTCCGGTGTCTGTGGCTATTGTTATTGCACTTCATGACAATATGTGGTTGTTTTAGAATGATGTAATAGTAAAATAAATAATAAACAATCTGACATGCACTGGGTTAAAAATGGTGATGCAGACGGCTTCCGCATTTTCTGTCGTTGTAAAAACGCTTAAATGTTTATAATCCTTAAAAAAGACATTTTGGTGTTTGGATGCTCTTAAAAACCACTACGTCTTGTGAACTAAGGCATCTCACGGGGGTCACGGGGGCTTGGTCTGAAACACATCTCCGAGTTTGAATTACACACCCGTTTTGAATTCAGGGCACAGTGCACTCCACTGTATGAAAGTAACACCAACAAAGAATTAACAGATTTACATAAAAAATATGTTTTACATAAAATTTCATAAATATCATTACACAAAGATTACCAGAATAATAAACATGAGATGATATATCTAGACAAACAAATCACAGCTGTAAAAATACAATTCTACAGATCTGGAATGGAGATGAAGATCCCTGCTGTCATCTCACACAGCAACCATGGATCAGTTATGAGTGCAGTCGCACGCACTTCTCTGAGGTCCACAGGTGCAGAGGACGACGGGCAGGTGGAGACTTCTTCAAAGGTTCCTGGGTTCCTGAGTTCTTACCTACTGACCGGAGCTTCATGTCCTGGAAACCCTCCTGCTGTTTGCTGTTTGACTCCCTCTCCAAACACATTGGGTAAGTTTTGGAGGGGGGGGGGATTTTCCCATGTAATTCATTAGTCAGAGAGCTAATAAAGCACCGTGGGGGGAGGATTAGGGCTGTTTTGTTCTGATAGTCTTCGCCCCTTCTGCTGTCTCCCCAGTGTGAGGCAAACGTCTGCTGTGTTTTGTATGTCAAAGTTTATTTGCCTTGGATACGGTCTGGATTGCATTTGTTTATCCAGGCCTGAGTATGAGAATTCTGGTGTAGCAACACCTTCACCATTTACCACAAGCAACTGCGACCTGTCAGGTGGGGTGTAGTGGTTGGATTGTGAGTTTCAGAAAGGTGTTCACATGCTTCATGAAGAAATGTAGTTCCATTGTATAGATAAAAACTGCACCCTGAGATGTTCTGTACTTTATCTGTGTAGTCATGTGCTATATGTTCACCCTGAGCATAAAGCAGCGACCATCCATTTTCCAGTAAGATCACTGAGTGAAAGAGTGAAAGCTGAGTGAGTGAAAGCTGTAGGTTCTGTAGCCACAGAGACGTGTAACCGAGAGAGTGAGACTCTCTCATACTCCATACGCATACTTGGTGTAGGGTTTACATTCATACTCCATATGTATACTTGGTCTAGGGTTTACATTCATACTCCATACGCATACTTGGTCTAGGGTTTACATTCATACTCCATATGTATACTTGGTCTAGGGTTTACATTCATACTCCATATGTATATGTATACTTGGTCTAGGGTTTATATTCATACTCCATATGTATACTTGGTCTAGGGTTTACATTCATACTCCATATGTATACTTGGTCTAGGGTTTACATTCATACTCCATATGTATACTTGGTCTAGGGTTTATATTCATACTCCATATGTATACTTGGTCTAGGGTTTATATTCATACTCCATATGCATACTTGGTCTAGGGTTTATGTTCATACTCCATATGCATACTAGGGTTTGTGGTCCAAGCACTGCTATTATTGTTGATGCAATTGCCTTTGAATTCTGATTCAGTTACTAAGACTCGTTGATTGTGGTTTCTCTGCAGATAATCCCCCGTATCTCTCACACATCTCTCACACATCTGGGCCTTTGGGTTTGCACAGAGTTTGGAAGGTCAGTCAAGATGTTTGACAAGGATGAGCTGAGGTCTGGAACATATAGGGCCAAAGGAATTATCCATGACCATTGATGGTTAACAGTGCCAGGTTGGAAGTATTCCAAACAATGATGGTATCTGCTTGTTCTGTAATTCGAGTTAAGCAGATAAACGAGCCATTAGCCCAGTTCCTACATGCAAAGACACAGTGGCAAATTTTGTGTACCTCCCTCTGGATTGATACTCATGCAATAGCTGGAAAACAACACAGTGTGAATACCATCAATTTGTCTTTTCATCTGACAAAAACAAAAAACTGTAATATTGTTTAGCCCACTGTGCTATGCAGTTATTTTAGAAAAAGTGATAATGAATGCATTCACGTTCACCTTTAGGAGTTTTAGACACTGGAGTTTTTTGTATCACTGGCCTCATGAAAATACCTAGAGGGCTCCTTGCCTGTAAAAGGGTCTGTGCAAATGCATAGTGGGCCACTGTCACATGTTGTACTGGAACTGGAGCGGTACTGGGAGGAAGAGAAATCACCAGTGCTCCCACTTTATGAAAATGTCCCAACTGCACTATCTCTCAGCATCGCTCACAGAGTCTAGCCAGAGGCAGAAGTGCAACTAGGTCACAGTGAGCTACATGTGTGGGGTTTTCCTGAGAATGGCAACTTCACAGCAAAAACATGGATGTTTAGCAATGGATGTCTGTCTGTGGCTGAGAGTTTAGCTTTTACTTTGTATTTCGTTTCTCTCATTTCAGGGAAATCTTGTGTTAACAGGCATATAGAGAAATGATGGATATCGACGGCTTTCAGGATGATTATGTGAGGCCATTATCCTAAAGACAGGAACACATTGTGTGATTCTTTTGTATAGAAATAATAATGAAAGTAGACAAAGAGCTTCCTTGGTCGAGTGGGTTGAAGAACCCAGAAAGACTGGAACACATATAGGGTATATATAGGGCCCTTATAGGGCACATATAGGGTATATATAGGGCCCTTATAGGGCACATATAGGGTATATATAGGGCCCTTATAGGGCACATATTGGGTATATATAGGGCCCTTATAGAGCACATATAGGGTATATATAGGGCCCTTATAGGGCACATATAGGGTATATATAGGGCCCTTATAGAGCACATATAGGGTATATATAGGGCCCTTATAGGGCACATATAGGGTATATATAGGGCACTTATAGAGCACATATAGGGTGGATATAGGGCACTTATAGAGCACATATAGGGTGGATGTAGGGCACTTATAGAGCACATATAGGGTGGATGTAGGGCACTTATAGGGTTGATATAGGGTGGATATAGGGCACTTATAGAGCACATATAGGGTGGATGTAGGGCACTTATAGAGCACATATAGGGTGGATGTAGGGCACTTATAGGGTTGATATAGGGTGGATATAGGGCACTTATAGGGCCTATATTGTCTTAATTCTCAACTCTTTTTTTTCTTCTGTTTCTTGTTTTACTTTTTCGTTTTTTGACAATTTGTATATTTATATCTATTCAATGTTTTTTTTCTTTTTTATATTTTTTTATTTTAGTCTTTTCTGTTTATTCTCATTAGCTGTTTATACCTCATTATTACCTAATTACCTTTTTGGATATTATTTTGAATTAAATTTGAGTATTGTTATTTTAGTTCTATTATTCTTTTGGATTTATTCTTAGAAATTAAATTGATTGTCTTTTTGTATTAATGCATGGAATGCCAGACCTGTGCACACATTAACCTCCATGTCCATTCTGACCTTTAGGTCCAGGGTTCACCTACGTCTGAGGCACTGAATGCCACTCAGAACCTTTACATCATTGCTATATTTGAACTTGTGATTTCCCTGATCTTGTGTGTGACATGTTTGTTGTATGGTGCCAGCCCAGGTGAAGTGATGAAGTGGTTCCTGGTTGCACCATTGTGGGTTAGACCATAAACACTAGGGTCATGTGACCAGGAGGGGGGTTGGGTACCTGCATCGCAAACCATAAAAGGGTAGAAGCAACGAGCTGTGTGTGAGATAATCAGAGCTCAGACAGAAGTGTGTACATTCATACTCTACTGCACCCAAACTCGCGGTAAGTTATTCTATACATATACTGGCAAAAGATGTTGACCAGACTGGGTTTAGAGATATTTTACCAGGAAAACACCAGACCAATTCTAAGGATCACCAGGAGATCTTCTGATTGATGTAGCTGTTTAATGAAATATTTTTGTATCCTTTTAAATGAAATTTTGTTTGTTGAACTCCTTTAACTGAACTAAAACTTAGAATTTTACATGTTTTATATAGTAAAATTTGATCTTGTTCCTTTATTTATTTGTGAGTCATAATGTGCACATAAAGTCAACAGCCCTGTTTATGCTGCAGAATGATGAAGACCCTGCTGGTGACCCTGAGTCTTGCCCTGCTGGTGATGAGTGGTGAGTAGTTCAGTTCAGTTTCCAGTCTGAAATTATAATGCATGTGCACATTATGTAGACATATACACATCTCACATAAATTAGTATTCAGGTTTACGTTTTCAAAGCGTCTTTCCTCACGTGCTCCTCAGTGATCCAGTTGTCCTGTCTTCACTGTCTCGCAGGTTCTGCCCTGAAGTGTAACAAATGTCTTGGGAAAGGATGTTACAAAACCGTTGAAACTTGCAGTGGTGACAATAATGCTTGTATTACTGCCATCTTCACCACCTATCCCTGTACGTGTGTTACAGCTCTTAATGAAAATTAAAACAGTCATCTCAATTTGTTTTGACACACATGTAATGTTTAATTGGTCTTCATACCAGCATATCAATGGGTTCAGTGTCCTTTGTAATTCAGATGTTTGGCTGAAGATCCACATTCAGATTTTAACTACTCTACATTGTCTGTGGGGGCTTGAGCTAGTTATTAATCTGTCCTTTCTCTTAATCTCTTTAGTCAACTACTTCAGTAGATGCAGCAGATTGACTGACTGTCTGCTTTTGAGCAAAACTCCTGGAATCAACGCTGTGTGCTGTCAGTCGGACCGCTGCAATTAGACCAACAGGAGTGACGCGTGGCTGTGTGATCTGCAGTGTGGAAATAGCAAATCAAGATAGAAAAATGAAATATTAAGGAGCATAGGAATGTCTCTGTAATCAAATTAATCCAGTGTATTAATAAAGGTGCATAGGAACATCTCTGTTGTGGCCTTATTTGTATCCGCTGTCTGTATCAGCATGAAAACATGACAAATAAGAAAAAAAGCATAATTTAATATGCAACTAATTATCAAAAAATAACAGGGATGAATACATTAAACTGAATAATAGTAACTGTCACTTAATAAACGCATAACTCAAAAGCTTACAAAAAGTTGTCTCCCCATTTTATTTTGAGTGCACTTAACTCTCCTACATTAGATTATCCAAAACAGCCTTCCGTCTTGGTCTAAAGAGCCAGAGGTCCTAAGCCATCAGTTGCTTAAAAAACAAGCCACAAAACTGATGGGCAGTCGGACAGGCCCGATGCTGTAAGCTCTACCGCTGTGTGTATTTTGGCTTCTCTAAGGATGCTGACGAGCATCTGTCAAAATGTTTGTAAGAAGCAGCGTCATACTCCACCAAATGTGTCTAAAATATAAGACAGAGATTACACTGTGTTTATGTTGCTTTATTCTTTGTGTGCAACCGTGCTCAGTCTGCCCGATCGTTCACAAAAGTGATTTGTGGTTTATTTTTGATTATGTAACATGGGTTTTCCCAGCGGGCATATCAGTTGGCGATTTCCTGCTTGTTGAATATATTATCTGTGTTTGTGTGCGACCTAATTCTCAAGATTACATTTTACCAGTTAAACACGATACGTCGTCTTAACTTTCAAACACTCACACCTTGATATTAACAGAGAATATGCAACAGAACGTGTAATATCACTCTTGTAAAATAATACCCATGTTACAGCTCTGTTTGGGTGTCACTTTAAGTGATGCGTTTTAAACTTCCATAAATATTATTTGCCATTTGTTTGATACTCTTTTCTTAGATTTTTATTTCTTTATTTACTTATTTTTGATTGTACTAATTTGAGTTGCATTATATGAGAAGGAACGTTGTTGTACACGGACCCTTTTAATCGGTGCTGTTTTTTTTGTTTAATTAAGAAGGCGCGCAAGTTGGGAGAAGTTCAGACACCCTGCTAGCTAAAAGATAGCTAAAGTTGTTCAGACGGACAGTCCGTCGCCTGTTTGGTGATTCGAGTTGCAAAATAACTCATTCCCTCTCGAGGTATGTTTAATAGCACTGTTTATATATGCGCATTTTACGTTCGTTTCTTTTTGTTGTATGTTTGAATGTGAACGTGCTTCTGTTCTCTATGTTGGAGCAGTTCGACGGTGGATTGGAGGAGAGTAAGCCGCAAACCCGAAGTGGAGCATAAACCCGTCAGTAACGTAAGGACCAAAGCGTGTTTCCTGGAGTGATTGGTAGCGGTTTTTTTAATTGGTCAATAAACACTTTGTTTCGGGTTTGGCTTTGGAAATTCCCACCGGTAACCTTGTTAGGTAATATGTCCACAAAAGGTGTTATGTGGCAATTTACAAACAAAGGTGTTAAGAAAGAGCAGACCCGGTGCCTGGAAGCTGTGATAATATCACATGAGGAGTTCTTACGGGAACTGATACCGTAAGGTACATTAGACGCTAACAAATAAGTCATAAGTACATAAGCAGCAAGGGCAGATTTGAATACATAAACTGTTTTATTTAAGTGAGAGGTCAACATCTTCTGTAAGGATAACCCAAAAGGACTTACGTTGAATTTAGACTGAATGTAGACACTTGTGTCTGAGCTCTGATTAACTACCTGTTTGTAATGGAATGTAAATGGAATTATTGCATTTGAATTTGAATTTTGAGCTCAAAGTTGCTTGTATGAGTGGAACATGTAAATGCAAATTTAGGATTACATTGCCATTTTGCGTATTACATTTTAATTTTAATGTTGATGCAGAATAACTTCCATACCCACAGGCCATATCATCACTCTCGTTATTACTAACTCCAGATCAGTACTGTTACGCACACACACCAGCCATGTGTAAATTTGCCATACAGTGACCATGTGATGCTCACGTGATGCTCACGTGTTCCTCGCTGTCACGCGGGTTCTCTGTGTGGCATTTCTGCTGTGTGGCGTCTGCCCAGATGGAGGGGATCCTGTTACACAGCTGTGGTTTAGACTATTGGCTCTGATTGAGTTGTATGCCAAACAGGTAGTTAATCAGAGCTCAGACACAAGTGTCTACATTCATAGTCTAAATTCAACGTAATTCCCTTTGGGTTTAAAGATCTATCTTTTACCAGGAGCACACCAGAATAATTCTAAGGATCCTCTCACTTAAATAAAACTTAAATACATTTTATGTATTAAAATCTGCCCTTGCTGCTTATGTACATATGACATATTTGTGAGTCGTAATGTGTACATAAAGAAAACAACCCTGTTTATGCTGCAGAATAATGACGTGTGACTCTTGGGTTATGTGTTGCTGGTTGGTGTTGGGTATGCTGGAGGTTTCTGTTCAGTTTCACATTCATAACCCAATGCATTCCTTCACTTTCCAGTCTGAAATGCATGCGCACACTACGTTGACACACAACCTTACAGACGCATATCGCATAAATTAGTATTCAGGTTTAGAGTTTTTTGAAACACTTTCCCCTCATAAGTGCTCCTCGGAACGCTGCTCGTGACAGGTTCTGCCCTGAAGCGTAACAAATGTAATGTGAAATGATGTTTCAACATCGTTCAAACATGCAGCCTTGGCCAAGATGCTTGGGTCACTGCTATCTCCAAAACCTACGTACGTCTTTTATAGCTTTTAATCAAGAAGTGAACCATTTGCCATGTAAATGGCAAATTAAAATATGAAAATGAAAACGTCGTAATAAAAATGTGATCATTAATGTGACTACTGTGTTTTTTTCTTCTGTTTTTGTAGCCTGCCGTCTACAGAAAATCCCCGATGTTTGCGGGGGGTTGTCATGTTATGTTGCTATACCACCCGTAAATAGTAAAAAAAAAACAAAAGCTCAAATATTTGACTGAACCGTGAAATGCCTAAAATATTTGAGATGTTTTTTTTTCATAATCTGGCCTAGTACATTGTCTGTGTCCCCCATGTCCACAATGTCCCCTAGACACACGCTAATTGTACATCCCGATGACTCCATGCAAGCATTTACTTACCTTTACAAACTTGTACTAGGTTCAGGTTTACACAATATATGTATACATGTATTATGTACATATATACTATTTCGCGGATATGCGGGGCTTTCTGCGGACTATTTAGTTCGGGCAAAGGGGAATTCATCGAATAACAGCGAATGTTGAATCGTAAATACGCAGGGTTCCAATGTATTAGTCAAATAGATACTTCTCTGAAATGCAAGAACAACAAGACTGACCTCAGATCAGTCTCCATAAAACTGCTTCTCCATCCACATACACCCCAGTCATGTTGAAAATTGCCATGACTGGACCCAAGTGATTCCTTTAAGGAGGAGCTAAATGTTTTTGTGTGGATTGAGCTATGGTGGACATTTTTCATTTACATTAACCCATCACGCGTACCGTCAATCCTCAATGCTTTGTCCCGTCTACCAAACGTATGGTGTGGCAGGAAGTTGAACATGCCAGGTCTGATACACGTTGGCCACTAGAGGACAATATAGCACAAAAATGACCATATTAAAACTCTTGTACATTCACGTGTATCTGTCCACTGCAGATTTAGTGGTGCGTCATTTGAGCAAAGCCTTATATACTCCCAAGATTTATGTATGTTGTATGAAGTATGTTGACATGGTGCCATAGACCTGCATCAAATCCACAATTATCCATGGAAGTTTGTGCTCAGAAACTTCATTGCTATATTTGAATATATTATATATATCTTGGTCTTGTGTGACATTTCTGTTGTGGGTGGGTCCTGGTTACACAATTGTGGGATAGACCCTAAACACTAGGGTCATGTGACCAGGAGGGGGGTGGGTACCTGCATCACAAACCATAAAAGGGTAGAAGCAACGAGCTGTGTGTGAGATAATCAGAGCTCAGACAGAAGTGTGTACATTCATACTCTACTGCACCCAAACTCAAGGTAAGTTATTCTATACATTTTATGTTTGTTAAACTCCTTTAACTAAAACTTTCATTTTTAAAAGTGCCTTAGATGTATTTGGGTCATAATGTGCACATAAAGTCAACAGCCCTGTTTATGCTGCAGAATGATGAAGACCCTACTGGTGACCCTGAGTCTTGCCCTGCTGGTGATGAGTGGTGAGTACATTGGACGTTTTATTCAGTTTCACACACATAATCCAAAGTCCTTCAGTGTCCAATCTGAAATGATCATGTATGTACCAGACATACCCACGAACTCATAGACACATCTCACTTCAATCAGTTATCAACTTTAGATTTTTGAAATGTTTTCCATGTGTACAAAGTTTTGCTCCCAGCTGCTCCCCAGTTGTCTCCGCGTCTTTCCTCACATGCTCCTCAGTGATCCAGTTGTCCTGTCTTCATTATCTTGCAGGTTCTGCCCTGAAGTGTAACACATGTCTTGGGAAAGGATGTTTCAAAACTGTTGAAACTTGCAGTGGTGACAATAATGCTTGTATTACTGCCATCTTCACCAGATATCCCTGTACGTGTGTTACTGTTATTTATCAAAACATTTAGCCATGTCGGTTTGTTTCGAGACACACTTAATTTTTAATTGATCTTCATACCAGCATATCAATGGGTTCAGTGTCCTTTGTAATTCAGATGTTTGGCTGAAGATCCACATTCAGATTTTAACTACTCTACATTGTCTGTGGGGGCTTGAGCTAGTTATTAATCTGTCCTTTCTCTTAATCTCTTTAGTCAACTACTTCAGTAGATGCAGCAGATTGACTGACTGTCTGCTTTTGAGCAAAACTCCTGGAATCAACGCTGTGTGCTGTCAGTCGGACCGCTGTAATTAGACCAACAGGAGTGACGCGTGGCTGTGTGATCTGCAGTGTGGAAATAGCAAATCAAGATTTAAAAAAAAGCCAATTTATTAATAAAGCTTATGAATGCAACTTCTGAGCGTTTGCTGTTTCTTGTATCCGCCGGTCTGTATTTCTGTAATCAAATAGATGCCCTGTACTACATCACGAAGACGCCAAACTCTTAAACGTAAAAAAAATCTCAAACAGAACGTGCAACTAATTATCAAAAATAACAGGAAATAGTAGACTTAAAAAAAAATAGTGATCTATGTAAAAACAAAATGAAATGAACATTTCTGCATACATTTCTGCAAAAGTAAAAGGTGAAGTCCTGACACTTGCGCACACCCCTGGGCAGTCACAATGTTGCGGGTGCGATGCTCTTCAGGTAGGCCGACGCCGGTCGCTCGCATCATGGCAACAGACCTGTAGTCATCCAGGGCTTCTTCTGGGTGATGGAAGAGTGTTTGAAGGTGGAGGGGAACTTCACACAACCAAGCCAGTCAGTCAGCTCAGGCCTTAAGAGAGGGAGGGAGACGCCATGTGGACGTGGTGTTTTCGGTCTTTGGAAGAACCAGGATGCATCCCTGTTCACATGTGTCTTGAGTGTCAGGGATGGAGGTAGAGTGGTAGCCTGAGATGTGGTGGGAGTTACTGGTTTCTTACTGGCTTCTTACTGGTGTGTGCTATAGGTTTGGTTAGCCTGCCCTTCACAGTAGCTGAGGTATGATGTTACATTGTCTGTCAGTTCATCAAGGTTGCCAGTTGCAGGTTCAAAAACCATTAAGTTGGTTCAGTCAAAACAGATTTCAGCTTTTACCTGTAGGCTGGAAAAAGGTGAACCAAGAAGTGATCAGAGAGCAACTGCTCAGGGGACAGAGCCATACGTGTCTTTTACAAATGTGTAGCAGTGATCCGGTGTATTAACATTTCTTGTGGAGTAATGAATGTGTTGTCTATATTTCGATAGTATATTGTTTCATTTTACTCTGCTAAAGTCCCCATGCATTATAGGTGAGTCCATGAGTCTTTACATCACTGCTATAACTGAACTGGTGTAATGACTCGAGTTTGTCTTTTGCTCTTACGCGTGGCTGTTGTGGGGTGTCAGATGGGCCTGGTCCTGATTACACAATTGTGGTTTCATGTGACCAGGAGGCTGGGCACATGTACACAGCAGACACAGAGGGGTGAAGGAAATTGCCAAACAGGTAGATAATCGGAGCTCGCACACAAGACTCTGCATTCATGCTACACTGCATCCAAATTTACGGTAAGATCTTTTGGCTCAAACTTGCAAAATATGTTGGCTGAGTTTAGAGATCGATTTTTTTACTTGGAGCATGCCAGGCTAATTCTAAGGAGCTTCGTCTGTCTTCTGGCCGGCGTAGCTGTTCAATGACACATCTTCGTAAAAGAAAGTGACATTTTTGATGGAAGTTTTGTTTGCTGAACTCATTTAACTTAAAACCTTCATGTTTAATAGTTTTACGTGTTAAAATCCGAATTCGTCCTTTAGATTTATTCATGAGTCACAATTTGCACAGTAAACATTGATGTTTGTGTTGCAGAATAATGAGGATCCTGTTTGTGACTTTGACTTTTGTCCTGCTGGTGGTGAGTGGTGAGTATGTTGGAGGTTCAGTCCAGTTTCACACGCATCCCATATCCGATGGTTTTGTTCCTAACTTCTCCTCGGTGCTCCGTTCTTCCCCGTCTTGCAGGTTCTGCCTTGAAATGTTACGTATGTATTCGCTTCCCTGGTGATGCATGTTCCAACTTCACTCAAGAATGCAGCTCTGACCAAGATGGTTGTATCAATGCCATCTTCACCAGATATCCGTGTATGCTTGCAACAGCTCTTTGTCAAACCATTTAGCTATCTCATCTTCTTTTGACACACCTTTAATGGATAATTGACATTTCTACCAGCATATCTGTCAGTTCACTGATCTTTGTAATTCAGGTGTTTTAATCTCTCTGTCTCTTTAGATGACATTGTCAGGAAGTGCATCAGAATGAGTGACTGCCTGCTTTTGAAGAACAACCCGGCCCTCAACGCCGTGTGTTGTCAGACGGACCATTGCAATTAATACCCATGGAGTGACCCGTGCTTGCGTGATCTGCAGTGTGGAGGTGGCAAAGCAAAGAGAAAAAAAAATGTGATTAAACATGTGCTTATGAATAAACATGTCCTTATGAATGCACCAGTAAACTTCTGACAATTTACTGTTTTATGCATCCTGCTGTCCTTCACTGTAGCAGGACAGCACCATACACTACAACTTAAAAATAAGAAAAAATATAATTCATTATATAATTAATTCATTACCAAACTTCAAATGAAACTGCAATGTCATGCCAAAAAAAAGTATGAAAACACTCTTTAAAATGTCCATTTCACAGAAAAGTTGCATAAATACAAACGGTTGTTTTAACATTTAGCATTATATGATCCCAAACAATGGTCTTGTCCAATCTCTGACTCCATGTCTGGTCTAAAGAGCCAGAGGTCCTTAAATGATCATCGATCATCAATCAATTTAAAGACAGAACTCTGATGGGCAGTCTCGCCGCCTGAACACTGCTATAACCTCAACAACTTCTCAAAGGATGCTGACGAGCATCTGTCAAAATGTTTGTAAGAAGCAGCGTCATACTCCACCAAATGTGTCTAAAATATAATGGAGATCACACTGTGTTTATGTTGCTTTATTCTTTGTGTGTGACCTTAGTCTGCCCGCTCGTTCACAAAAGTGATTCGTGGTTTCTTCTTGATTATGTAACGCAACGGTTTTCCATGTATGTGTAACTGGTTGCTGATTTCCTGTCCGTTGAAGATTTTATGTGTCTGTATGCAACCTAATTCACAAGGTTCTATCAGTGAAACACATTACATTGTCTTCACACACCCAACCTGATATTTACAGAGAATTTGCAACAGAATATGTAACAACAATCTTGTAAAATAATATATTCTATATAATATAGTAATGCATTTAAATGATGCAATAATGGATGGATGGATTAAAATGATGCATTATTTCAGGTTTGCCTTTGGAAAACCCTACAGTTAACCTTGTGATGTAATATGTCCACAAAAAGGTTTGATGTGGAAATTTATATGTGGTAAAGAAAGTATTAAGACACGCTGTTCCCAGAGAGAGCTGGCTGTTTGCCTGGATGTGGTCCTATTAAACATCACATGACTTAGAGGAACTTGGGAGCCTGTAATGCAAGATACATTAGAGGTCAAGGTAGGTCATCTTATCTACCTTCAATTTGAGAAACAACAGACCTAATTGCCAGTCACATTAGACCAACATGTTTGTCTTCATGTCATCTCTCTCAACAGTAATACCCAACTGCATATGAGCTAATGTCAAAAATCATTTTTTTCAGTGAGTGTGTTTTCTTCGTTAATGAAATGGCCTGTGAGATCCTCTCAGAAAACCTTAAAATGCTTCAACAGTTTCTCTCGCTTTGACTCTGTATGATCTGGATGTACAAACCCTTGAATTCAACAGGCATTTTAACTTCACTGAGGCTGCACCTCAGAAACATCTGCACGTGTTTCATTAGCAACAATGTAATGTGTTAACGATGGCGTCATCTTGCCCGAACACTGACCTCTTAACGGTCCGCTTACATACGTATGTTCTGCTGAGACTTCCCAAGCACCATTCTTCGTGTTGTATATGTTACAGCTGGGGCAGAGGTGAGGAGTGATGATGTACCCTGTGTTATTTTCGAGACTTTCACATTGATCCCAATTCACTGGAGCTGTAAGGTAGCTGTGTGAACCTCCAGGCATCAGTGGTGTTAAACAGAAGATATTGTTTGAATGGTGAATCATTCTCTACAAAGATGACACAGTGACCCCCAGCAGGGGCAAGATAATGTGTGTTGAGCTGCCCAAGACTGTCAGAGCCAGCAGTGTTGCCAGCGTGTGCAAGCACATGTCTCCATGCTTTAATGTTATGTAATAGACTTATGTATTTATTTATTTATTCTATCAGACCATGTGATTTTTCTCATTCTCAGCAGAAAAGAAACATGATGTCAACCATCTTTTCTTTCTAGCACACCACGAGCTCGAAGGTCTTCTGGATCAGAAGGTGTTGCAGAGGTTGTCCTGGCAACACTTGATGTTAATGTAGGCGTTGCGCTTCAGCTGCACACAGTCCGATGGAGCCATACACTTCTGGTAGTGTCCATCTGCATGAGAGGAACACAGCGTTACAGCTCCTTGCAGCGCCCTCTGCTGGTACAAGTCTTACCGTGCAGATATTGTAAGTAGTCATAATCCAACAAGTAAGTTGGATCAGTTTGTACTCCTTAATAATCACCTATACATAATCTCTTAAACTATATACAATTCTTTAAAAATGTGCTATAAAAGTAGCTTAGTAAAATGACAAATTAACACATTTATTTGTTAACAAATAAAGTACTCTAAAAACATATGTGTGTTACTGCACACAAAACAGGGCCGGCACTAAGAGTGTTGCTAGGGGGGTCATCGCCTCCCCATATTTCCTCTCTCCCCCCAAGCCCAAACACTGCCCACCCCCTCTGCCAAAACACGCCCTCTCTCCCCCACCCGCCCGAGTGTGTGTGTGTGTGTGTGTGTGTGTGTGTTTCAAAACTCACAAGGCCTACTGAGGAACTTGACCGCAGCACACGCATCTTTTCCCGCAGGACAGGTTACCGTGGTGATCTCACAGGCCTGTCCAGCTTTAGTAGGTACACAGTGGTAGCAGTCCAGGGCCAAGCCTGAAGTAAAGGTTTACATTTAAACACACCAATACTGTCTTACAGGGGCCATATTAGCTGTCTCATCGTGGGCCCACAGCGTGTGTTTGAGTAAGGGATTCAGCTCTGATTCCGAGTGTGTGTGTGTGTGTGTGTGTGTAAGAGACGCTCACCGCTGACCACCATCAGCCCCAGAACGAGAGCAAAAAGCAGCACCTTCATCTTCCTGCGGAGAGAGAACACAAGCAGACTGCTGATGACACGTCTGCAACCACCAGTCAGTACAGTCCACCTGAATGCTGATTTGAGACTTTTTCTTGACTTTTCTAGAACGTCTTGCTTATTTCTGAGCATCAGGTGTTTCAGGAGAACCTGTTTCTTCTTGATGTATGAAAACCGAATGTGATGTTTCGCCACCGTAAGCCCAGACTGAAGTGTCAACCCTCACTGCGTTATACTCAGAGCGTAACCCCATTACTTTTACATATATTTACATTATTCACCTTACAAAAGTACAAAAAGCAAAAAAAAATCGAATTGTTTTTCGATAGAGTTGTGCAACAGCGTCCTGAGCGAGTTTTGGTAAAATAGACTCTAGTGAAATCCCAGACAGGAAGCTTGTAAACACAAAATATGTCCGAACCTTCAAAGACCCAAAGACCCACCTTTCCTCTGCAGCGTTGCTGTATTCTCAGACTGGCGGACTCGGACACATTCACCCTTTATATCTATACATGCCATCGTCTTCCCTCCTGTTGCCCCCCACCCCCCCTTGAGCCACTGAGCAAACAGCCCCTCTCACACACTGGGCACCCCACCCGCACACTGGCCTATCACGTGGAGAGCCACTGTGGCGTCTGGACATTAAACATTAACCTTTATGACACTGTGTGTGTGTGTGTTGAGGGGGAAGGAAGTTGCACACAACCCCATTTGCCCGTCAAAGCTGTCTGTGTGTTTGTATTTCCGCAGTAATAACTGAAGTTATAATTGCACACGCGAAATATAACAGGCAACATTTCATACAGCAATAATTTTCCACATAACAGATCTGCTAATCTGCACAACGAGCTCGGCGCTGGTGCGGACGGTGTCTCCTACCGTAGCGTCTGTCCCTGCCGTTAGCGGCTCCATCATTAGCTTTGGCACCTTTTGCTCCCAGTACGTCCCCTAACTCCAGCCAGCGCCTGTCTGCCCGCACTGTCTTCGCGCGTCTATTTGTCACTGTCCAAAACAAACCCAAACAGGCCTCTGACCCGGAGCTCCGTGCGGTTCGTCCCGGGGTTCCGGACCTCCGGGCCGCATCCCAAGCAGAATGTCTTCGACACACTGTCTCAGTCCCTGCATCCTAATTCTGCTATCAGCAAAGAAACTGCCCACAAGGCAAAGACCTCTGAGCCCCCTATTATGTATGCTGTGTAGAGTGACCCAGAGCATTGACCAGCCCACACGTACCAGACAGCCCAAACGATTCCGCTTGCTCTGTTATTCTCTCTTTTGTTCTGTAGACAGTTCGTACCGATTCGAGGATGACTCGGTATTCTGGGAAACGTAAGCGCTACACTCGTTTTGGGGAGCAACCCAAGAGGACAAAGCAACAGAGGGAAATATGAAGGAACAAGGTGTGATCTCACGTACCGAGACAACTGCAGCTCCTCAGTACTGTGTAGGTGCATCTGGGCCGTGCACAGTTTCTAAATGCTGGCATCATGCAAGGCTGTGCTAGCATGCCCAGGATCAGTTTTAATTCCTATATAACCGCCTGCATTATTCTGAAAGCATTTTGCACAAAACTTGTTTTGCTTTAAAATTAGCAAGATGTTTATGACGCCATATAACACTTACAGTCATTGAGGATGTAGATACAAATAATATTCCACTTTTTTTTTGACAGGATGTGGTGTTTAAGTGAGTCTAAAATGTTCTTCTGTAGGCCATTAAGGAAATCTAATGCTGTTTAAACATCAGCAGAACGTGTTAGTGTAGTTTAATGTCTTGGAAATATGAATAATTTAATATAAAGAATAAATATCTATAAAATATGAAACTTTGAAGGTGACCCACATTGTTCCATTTCATTTTCTGTCTAATTAAATCTCTGAAAAGCAAATAAGTGTTTATAACTTACGGCCAATAAACATGCTTTCCAGTATTATGAGTGTGTGCGTGTGTGTGTATGTGCATATTTATCAAACACCATAAACCTAATCTAGGATCAGGTTCTTGAGGCCAAGGTTTGGTATTTAGAGTCTTGATTAACACTGTGTAAAGTTTGATGGTTTTATATTAAATATCAAGTCTGTGGATACAAGCAGAAAGAGTGATGATGCACAGTTCATGTGTTATTGAAATCCTCTTCACCTCCACGGCGGTGAAGGTTGTGATTAATGGCCAGAGTGCAGCAGACGTTCGGTGTCATGATCTGCGACGGGAAACTGGAGATCTCCGATCCAGATGGAGGACTGGTCTGCCTGCAGATTAGGGGTGTATGTTAAACACATCGAACTGAACGTGAACAGGAATGTGATTCCTATTGAACAAAGCTATGAAATCATTCATCAAGCGTTTCTCTTTTCTAGTCACGCTAAGGGAGTTGGTTTGAGTAAACGCAACTGTAGGAGATGAATGGCTTCTCAAACAAAAATCTTTTTTTGAGTTCTATAGTCCTGCTTTATGCCCGAGATATATAGTGTGTTCACACCCGCACTTGTCAAAAGGCAGGAAGATTAGATCCTGCATTACGCCGCCCTTGGCTGACATGGTGCTCTAACATCGACCGACATGTAAGACATTACCGTTGGGTGGTGCTGACCACCCATTGACCCTGGAATTATTTCTCAGCCCATTGGCTGGATCCTGTCTGTAGTCGCGGATTACAATACCCTTCAAGAGCTTTTGTTTTATCTCTGTAATCCAGGATACTAACGTTTGTCAGCGCGTACATTATCACGCACCATAATGTCTCCACCTCTGAAACGAACACTGTCCGTGGCACCTACGCCCGGCTTCACACACGAGTGTGATTCTCCCACTCACTGCAGTTTTACACCAGCTGAACTACAGGTCGGTTTGACTCATGTGTTCAGGGCTGTGGTCTGGGCTGTGGTCTGACCCACTGACCCACTGTGGTTCAGGGCTGTGGTCTGACCCACTGACCTACAGGGTTGTGACCTGACCTCTCCCCTTAATGACCAATTATAAAACTGCTTAGTGACTGGTGGATTCTCTTATTCAAATCAGTATCCCATTTACTAAGCACAGTTCTTATTTATGCGTGATTGAGCTGAAGAAGTTGCGATAAGCACTTTTAGTAAGTCATGGCAAATCATGGCTTTGTACTGTAACGTTTTTAAGGTTGTGGCAGTACACGGTTCCTGTGTTTTCAGGGAGCACAGGAAACATGGTAAGTCTTTGTGAGGGGGAGGAGGAATGTCTTAGAGTGGTTGGTGACAGCTGAGCATGTGGTTCAGGGTTGAGGTGGGGGGGGGGCAGCTCTCTTTTGAAGTGCTGTCTGAGCTGGACTGGTGGTGAAAATGGTGATGGATAAAAAACCATGACCTCCAGGGTCAGTCGAGGCTGGGGGCCTTTGTGCTGTTAATAGTGAGGCTACTCAAAAGAGAGAGAGAGAGAGAGAGAGAGAGAGAGACAGACAGACAGACAGACAGACAGAGGGAGAGTTTGGGAATTCCTGGATTCATGTATAAAACTTAGAACAATGACACCCATAAATGTTACTTCGAGAGATTTATTTTGCTTTATTATGTTAAAATTATATGTGTGTTTGCACATGTGAGTAAAGGAACATACATGTTTTCTTGCTTTTTAAAAATATTAATAACAGGCTTGATATAAGTTTTATTTTATATTAAAATTAGTTTGCTTTAAAGTTAATAAAGCAATATACATTTTTCTTGCTTTTGAAAAAGGCAATTAGATAATAACAGCTTGGTGTTTTATTGAAAAGGCGTTCTATACCCATATTTCAGTACTTAGCCTATAGGAACATCCGGGTTTCTGTGATGGCATTATTCGCCATTCAGAAGCCATTTTGGACGCGGTTCAGCTTTTCCCATGTCAACTCCAGCCTCTTCCCTTCGGCTGCGCGGCGTGCTTGTGTAACTCGGGAGAAAACAAGGACACTGTTTTTGTCCAGTTTGTAGCATTCGATACGCGATACTACTAGCAAGGATTTGCTGCTGTTCCGCAGATATGAAATTCTGTATTTCTGAGGACCTACACTTTGTTGCTCGTATTTCCAGGGAGCGGGTGTATTGAAGAGGGTCTATTGATAAACTAGTAACACTCAACATCGGTCAGAGGCCCTGGGTCGTTTGTTAAGCGTTCATGTGTTGCGGGTTATTTTTGTAAATGCTTTCCAAAGGAAAACGGCATAAAAGCCAGAGTCTTGCTCAGGTCTCCCTCGTCCCAGGAATATGTTTGTTCGCTGCCTGACATTGGTACTTATTCGGGGAAGTTTGTTGGCAGGTAAGAGGTGTTTTTGAAGTGATTTTATATAAGTAACAAAAAGAGTGTATCGATTTCACTGTTTATGCCGCTGATTACAAAACACAAACTAACACTGGGGAGTAAAATCAGTAACCAAAGGGAACGGGTGACTGGATTTTATCGTGCATAAACAGATTTGGTTCAGTGTTTTTGTTCAACCTCGGTTTACGCTGTCCCGTGTTCAGCATCCTTTTCTTTGTCATCTGCTTGTTCGTGTTCATTTCACATTGTGTTTAAACACTCGAATTCGAACGCGAATTCGAATGCGTTCTAAAGTAGACTTCCACGCTTCCTCTGGGCACAAGGGTAACCACGCTGAAACGCGGCTTCGGCACAAAGAGAGTTCTGAGGCATGTCATGAACAGTTGCTTTTAACGATGTACCACGCCGCTGGTGGCGCTGTTACATTTGCCGTCTTTTAAGTAACGCAGACTTTTGTATGTCCGGTAATCCCCCGGTGTGTGAGAACAACCCATCCAATTGTGTTCTAGAAAGCATCCTTAATTTGCAGACCATCTGTTGTAATGTGAAAAGACGTTTTAGGGTGCCGGATCATAAGTTCTTCTTTGTGTAGGCCAGTTGTAAACACTGCTGTACAAATAAAATTGACTTGGCCTGTGTAGGTTAAGTAAATAAATAAAAAGCAAATAAGCTTATTTTCCTAACACTTTTACCATCTGCTCCGGAGAGAAGCAGAGAGTAATGTAAGCTTTTTTAAGCTTACATAATTCATTTGGAGATCTGAGTGTTGAGAGCCGATACATTGCCATACGTTCGTGGGCTTCGTGTCTCGATTTTTATACATGAACATATCGGCATTCTCAAAATTTACTACTCGGTTTGCTTGTGAGCCGCATGTGTTAAGTAACCCTCCACCTCTGTCGGATCGTGGTGTTTCACCTGTTCCTTGTCATTTACAAACCGTTTGCGTTCTTTAGTCGAACCAGTTGTTTGTGGTATTGTGAAGCACAATGCACATACTTTGTAATTGTAATCCATACAATTTATGCTTCGTAGTCAACCACCAACCTCACTGTATGGTTAAGGTTAAGGGTAAGGGGAGTCCCTTTCAAAACAAAAAACCTTTTGCTTCCACCTGGGAAAGTAGCTGTTTGGGATGTAACGGGAGTAATTCCGGTCAAGAAGCGTCGCACGCGGCCATACAGGGGAACATAAATGTACAGTAAAGTCCTAAAGCTGTGTGTGTGTGTGTGTGTGTGTGTGTGTGTGTGTGTGTGTGTGTGGGGTGCGGTGCAATTCATGCATATATGTGGGCGGGCGCGCGCGCGCACACACACACACAACCTCATTTTTTTCTGTTCCCCCGATCTAAACATGATCTGTGACCCAGTTCCCCGTGTGTTTTGTAAGTGGGGAGGGGGAGTGTGAAGTATGGGGTGGCGTTACTTGTAGTCTTCCCCCCCCACACACGTCACACACGTCTGGGTTTAATCGTGGAGTCTGTGACCACTGTTTTATTTAGGCCAAATTTCCTACCTCGCACCTCAAAAGGGTATAATGGAAGCTCCTACAATAAGCTGTATATGTTTATGTTCATTCTGTACAAGAAGGGATTGAGTGCTTTTTTTATTTTTTAGTTTTTTTTAGCTGCACACAACATATTATGTTTGGAATAGTTAACTAAGAAATGGTTAAATGTGTTTGTGTTTGTTGAGAAGTTACACAAATGTAAAGTTCATTTTTGTTGCTGTGCTTTTCACACTTGTTCTTTAGTGGAAATGTGTCTTTAATAGAACTGTGTGTGTGGCTTCCTAGAGATGGAAGATGGTATTTGTGTGACCCAGTATTTCATTGATGAAAAACGGTTTCTTCTCATCTGGGTTCAGAATTGTAATTCTAGTAGTAATTAGACCTCATGATTCTAATCCATCTCTTTCTTGCTCCCTAAGGTCCAGCGCTTGGGGAGGTGGGTTCTAGAGAGTGCATTTATTACAACGATAACTGGCGGGCGGAGCGAACCAATCAGAGTGGCTATGAGCGATGCGATGGCGAGAACGACAAGAGGCAGCATTGTTATGCCTCCTGGCTCAACTCTTCCGGAACCATCCGCCTGGTTAAGAAAGGCTGCTGGCTCGATGACTTCAACTGCTACGACAGGTGATGGAGAGGGAGAAGTCGCCTCCCTTCATACCTTTCAGAAATGCAGCAAACGACTCTGCCTCCCGTGGTCTAGTAGACACCGCTCACTCATTGGTTGGTGGTAGCTGTTAATAAGTAGGCTAGGATGTCTGCTGTATTTTCACACAGTGAACCGTCTCTGAGGGAGCCCTCGTTACTGAATGACTTTCTCCCGTGTCCAATTAACGTGTTAACTTCTTTCCTCTGGTCATTCCCCTCGTCTAATTGCCTGTGTGTTGTGAGCAGACAGGAGTGTGTGGCCACTGAGGAAAACCCTCAGGTATTTTTCTGCTGCTGTGAGGGAAATTACTGCAACGAGAGGTTCACGCACCTGCCCGAGGCAGTCGCACCAGCAGGTGAGAGGCCGTCGGTAGACACCCTGCACCAGAGAGACTGCCGTCCATCTCATTTGCTTCTCTTTAATGAAACATTGAACACGGCCAGGCCGTCAGCTGTACGGAATAAATGCCTACTTGTCCGCATAATTTTATGCTTACAGTGTGCGTTAGGTGTTTTGACCATTAACTGGGGACTGTTTTCCTGTTGCAATGCTGATTGTTTGAGTAATGAATTTGTGTGTGTGTGTGTGTGTGTGTGTGTGTGTGTGGCGGCTGCAGTGAAGATCCGGCCTCCCTCCACTGGTTCGTCCATGCTGGGAGTGCTGGTTTACTCTCTCCTGCCCCTGGTCGCTCTTTCTCTGGCCCTGGTGCTGGCCTGCTGGACCTACCACCAGCGCAAGCCACCTTACGGCCACGTGGACGTCGGGCAGGTTGGCCGGATCTCTCATTCTCACTTTGCTCACCAACATGCTATGTGATGTTAGGATAGGACCATTGGCATGGATGTTTCTTAAGTTAATTAAAGTGATATTTCTGTAAAGCATGTCTGTCCTGACGTGTCGTTGGTGCTAACCCCACCATCAACGTGGTCTGTTAGGATGTAGGACCTGCTCCTCCATCCCCTCTGGTGGGTCTGAAGCCACTGCAGTTGCTGGAGTTGAAAGCCAGGGGGCGCTTCGGGTGTGTTTGGAAGGCCCAGCTACTAAGTGAATATGTGGCAGTCAAGATATTCCCCATTCAGGTCTGCTTCCAAGAGCCTCTTTTTTTATAGAGCTGATGTAAACACTAACACTCTAACCCTACCAAACACGACCAGCGACTAATGCCATGCTTGGTTAATGTGTCTGTAACTGTAACTTCGTGTAGCAGGTTTGGGTAGATCACATTTATGCTTCTCAGAGATGAAGCACGAAGCCTCTTCACAGTGAAGAACAGTCAAGGAGGTGTGTGTGTGTGTGTGTGTGTGTGTGTGTGTCATGCCAGGACAAGCAGTCTTGGCAGAATGAACGGGACATTTACCTGACGGAGGGCCTGAGGCACGAGAACCTGCTTCGTTTCATCTCCGCCGAGAAGAGAGGAACCAACCTGCAGATGGAGCTCTGGCTCATCACGGAGTTTCACGAGCGGGTAAATCCATCGCTGCGTCCGCACCTCCACTCTTCCGTCCGGAAACCTTCCGCCCTTCAGTCTTCTGACCTTTTGACGTGTTTGTTCATTTACTCATCCATCTATTTATTTATTTATTCATATACAGTTTTTTTGTTTGATTTCTTTTACATTGGTGCCTTAACAGTGGGGTGTATTGTGCTCCCCCCCTCTCCCTCCCCCTCCAGGGCTCTCTGACAGATTACCTGAAGGGAAACACGGTGTCGTGGGCTGAGTTGTGCCACATCGCGGCCAGCATGGCGCGAGGTCTGGCCCACCTGCATGAGGATCTGTCCTACAGACTGGAGCAGCCCAAGCCCGCCATCGCACACAGGTGCGCGAGCCGCCACACAGCTGGCGGTGTAGAGGCCTCCACAGGCAGACGTCACAGGAAGTGTCCGAGGGCTTGGCGGGAGGGGGGCGTGGTCAGGGTGTGTGACGTCTGCTTGTGTTCTCCACAGGGACTTTAAGAGTAAGAATGTCCTGCTCAGGACTGATTTGGCGGCTGTGATTGCGGACTTCGGCTTGGCTGCGCGCTTTGAGCCGGGCAAGCCACCAGGGGGCGCTCATGGCCAGGTACAGCCAAACAAAACCGAACCTAAACCACACCATGAAACCATTTGACACTGTAGGGTAATTTTATACTAAAATTTGAGAGTATGGCTGTTTAATTTGCTTTAAACACTTTTGCCTTTGCACATGTGGTCTGGTTTCTTTTATAGTATCTAGACTGTTTTGTTTAATGTAATCCTAAACTAAACCCAAGGAAACTTTGTTCAACTCTGCTCAGTCGTTTCATGAATAGATGTTTAACCAATGGATCTAACTTTATATTATGGCGCTTCGGTGTGGCGGCCTAACTAACGACCTACAGACGATGTATCTGCGTGTCTGCCCTGCTGCAGGTTGGCACGAGGCGTTATATGGCCCCCGAGGTGCTAGAGGGCGCTATAAACTTCCACAGGGATGCGTTTCTGAGGATAGATATGTATGCTCTGGGCCTGGTGCTATGGGAGCTCCTGTCTCGCTGCACTGCTTCTGATGGTGAGTCTGGAAATTGTTCAAACTTCTAGAACTTCTGACGTCATTCATTTTCTCTTGCAAACAATGGAGCCAGAATGGAGAACCTCCTGACTAGGACGAGATCTTCCACATTCAGTCAGTCAGCGGTTGGTGGTGGTGGCACAGGCACCGGAACCTCTCGTGTTCCGTCCGTTCTCCGTCCCCTGACCTTGGCGTTCCATCTCCAGGGCCCGTGGGCGAGTACCTGCTCCCCTATGAGGAGGAGGTTGGCCAGCACCCATCTCTGGAGGACCTGCAGGACATGGTGGTCCACAAGAAGATGAGGCCTGTTCTAAAGCCCTGCTGGCTCAAACATGTGGTATGGACAAAGGTTCCTGCTTACAAGAACTTTGCGTAGTTATTTTCTTTTCAGTTAAACGTCGTCTTTATAACGCTGAATATCATAATTCTTAATTTAATTTAATCTCGGACGCACTATGCAACCGCTCTGCAGGCCGGTAGACCCGTCTGTCCTGTGTCTCTCTGACAGGGTTTGGCTCAGCTGTGCGAGACCGTGGAAGAATGCTGGGACAACGATGCCGAAGCGCGTCTGTCTGCTGGCTGTGTGCAGGAACGTATTGCGGCCATCGCCCGGGCGACCAATACCAACAGCGGCTCTACCTCGGAATGCTTGGTCTCCATGGTTACTTCAGACAGCGACTCAGATCTACCGCCCAAAGAGTCCAGCACTTCAACCACAATTTAGAGGCCACTGCACCGTGGCTCCGTATCCATAACAACTGAATGGATGTAGTCAGTACTCTCCAATAATGTGAACTCTGCTGCTGTTTTGATTGTGTGTGTGTGTGTGTGTGTGTGTGTGTGTTGGTTTCAGAAGGGTTGAATGAATTTGTTTTTACATGTCTGGTCAGTTTTTTCCAAACTCTTACACTACATGTCTACTGTATTCTTCCATTTGGAAAGCACAAATTCACAACAGGAAGGCTGACTTCTCACGGGACATTCAGGTGAGCACTTCTCAGAGCTGTAGCATTAGCACACACGTTACCTCGTCTGTTTCGATTGTATTTTAAAATTTAAATGTGATTGTTTTTACAGTATTTTTTCTAATTTTTATCTGCCTTCACTCCACAAATACCTCCATCCAAGGGGCTCTGCCTATGAAACCCACATTCCTCACATGTTTGTGCCGCCATGTTGGATTTTGTCAGTGACCCAACAAAATGGAGGCAGAGGGAAAAACTGTTAAAAGCTTTTCCATTTGAGAGCGTTTTTTTGGTTTGTTTTTTTTAACTTTGCAATCTTTTTCTTCTCGTTTTTTATCATTTTATTATTGTAAGTGTTTTGTTTTATGAAGACTGAAATGCTCGTTTGGGGATCTGGCACAGCACTGGATCTGTAAGACAGCGGGACTGTGTTGCTTTTCCCAGAGTTGATGCACCAACAGCGTAGAGCCTCGGTTGGTCTGATCTTGGTGTTTTTACCCATCTGATTATTTTGTATGTTCAGAGATGTTGGAATATAGACTTGGACACATTGGATTTTGACACAGGATTCCCTGGACTGCCATTGGTTAACTGGAAGCAAGTGTAGCATCTGCAGGCTTGGGGGGGGGGGGATTTGAGGCACAGAATAAAATGGTTATTTGTTTCTAGAGACGTGGAATTGATTCCAGCAAACTGGATTCTTCACTGCCGCCACACATTCTGCTTGGTAGAGCAGTTACGTCGGAACATTAGCGGACATACGGATAGGACGGCTGTGTTTCTGCGGACAGGTGCTGTTTGTATAATAAGCAATAGCACTGACACATCAGGATAAAAGAGGGAGCGTTTATTTGCGATATGTTACAGTACTCAGGTAAATGCGCGCACGTGTGTGTGTGTGTGTGTGTGTGTGTGTGTGTTTAGTCGGTAATCTTTCAAGTGTCTCGCATGTATGTTAGCTTTTAATCGGTCATAGCTCTTATCAGTAGACCTGAGCATTAGGGTCCTGTCAGTAGAGTGACTCACAGATCGCGCCTTCGTGTCGTATGCAATGAGTTCGTCATGTAGCAAAGACTGAGCGTCCATTGTGCTGCTGTGTAGTCGTAGACACTCGGTGTGGAGCTGCCGGGTGCTTCTGTGGAGTAAGTGATTGGATCCCTTTGAAACGAGATACGATTATTATAAAGAACCAAGTTCATGACAATAGAACGACCTCAAGCGTATTTAAAACGTACACCACTTTTTACTCTCCCGTCGTTCAGTTTTATTGTTTTTATTGGGTTTTTGTCATAGAAATTATATTAATTGTGTAGCCACTTTTTTTTATATATATTTGAGATGTTTTCTTTTTATTAAAGAAAGTGAAGTTTTGTTGAAAGTGTCGGGTTTTGTGTGCTCACAGTGTACCTAATGTAAAGACTAGAGGTCCTTGTGGTTTTACATAGTGAGTACATGTAATAGCAGTTGGCTTCCGATAGTATTGTTACTTTATTACATAAAGGTGTAACCTACCTCATTTTAACCACTCTGGAATAATGGTGACCTTTCCGATCGTTTTATTCAGCTGTGTTTGATTGTATTTTGTGATATTTTAGTACAGGTATACAGTAGCATCCTGCCTAACCTCGACCTGAGCCAGTTCTGATAAGCTTCACTAAAGCCCACATCAGTTTACAATGAGATCAGGGATTTGAGTTTCTGTACCACAGCTGTATGCAGGTTTGTGTGTGCCAAATGAAGAGTATTTACTGACCTTGACAAAGGTTGATACGAACTTGCTTAGCCACTGATTCAGTACACTCCCAAAGGAATTGTATTGTGAACTTGATTGTCATGAAATGAGCGTTCCTGCCATACACCGATGAGGTGCACGTGCCCTCTGTGTGTGGTGCTCCGCCAGGTAGATCTCCGTTGATCCTTTGCCTCCAGGCCAAGGATGATACCAGAAGTGAAAGCAGTTTGTTTTTGTTTTTGTTGTTGTTTACTTGTCTTTCAGTTTATTCACTGCTGCTTATGTAATTCTGTTTCATCTTTAATTGGGTACATGTTGTTTGTGCCACACTCAATATTTCGTTTAATTAAAAATACATCTGCAATACAACTTGCTTCTAAAGGTGTCTTTCCTGTGAGTGAGGAGTTGCTACACCTATTTTGTCTTCGACATTGTGTTACTCAGGCTGTTTCAAATTTTAAAGCGTGTCACAAAGGCTTATGTGGGTTTAGCGATAGCTGAGATTGAGGTGTAGCTCCTCTACACAGTCAGCTGATCACTGACTGGCCACATTAACACTTTTCAAACTGGTGTTACACTGAAATCTGTGACCACCGAACTCTTGACTGTAGACTACATTAATTTGCACTTAAAGTTTTACCTACAATTCAATACTAAATAGTTTTGCACATTTTACTGCAAGCAAACAATTGACAAAAGTACCTATATGCACCAATCAGCAGACAGACGTCAAAATCCCATCACCTGGAAGCATTTTGATAACTTATTTGCTATGGCGGTACAGTGGGGTCACGTGTTCTGATAGCCGCCAAAAATGGTGACCTGTGTGTCGCTCTGGTAGTCACAGATTTTGATGCAACACAGTGCCTTGGCAACTGATAGTCACACTGACGTTATATATACACAACGTTTTCATTTTCATAACGTACTGAGGACGCTAGGATAACGCAATTAATAATATCCATGGAAGAGATTAATCTGTGCAGGGAGACGTGCGATGCGCACCGCACGTTACCAATTATTCTTCCGACAGTTACTTGCAGTTGCATATGTCCACCAGAGGGGGGCAGTACAGTTTGAACTCCGTGAAGACCAGGGGAGAACGGTGTGCAGAGTTAATGACGGCGAGACCTGAGCAAATCGAACTTTGAGTGAAACTTGAGGCTGCTTCAATTTGCAGTTTGGCTCACTGAACGTAACGTGGATGTTGGCGTGGCACGGACAGGGGATGCAGTAAGTACGCCAAATCCTTATCTTACACGTGTTTGCATTGATTTGGTGCTGTTTGTACCTATTTAAGCAGACACTCCGTGTTGGATATGTGTGGTTTGTATCTATTTAAGCAGACACTCCGTGTTGGATATGTGTGGTTTGTATCTATTTAAGCAGACACTCCGTGTTGGATATGTGTGGTTTGTATCTATTTAAGCAGACACTCCGTGTTGGAGATGTGTGGTTTGCTGTTACATCGCAAATTATGGAGCCCTAATGCAAAATTGGTTTTCTTTTATGTCCAGTGCACGCACTCCTGAACCCTGTGGTAGGAGACCAGAGAGTATAACTTGCGGAATATACCGTTCTTCAGTGCAGGGAATCACATTGCTGGAGTAGACTACATTTCTGAGTCCGATGAGTAGACTAGACTAGTGAGTCTTGATGTATTGCTATAGTATTGACTATATATGTGAGGTTGATCTATTTCTGGAGTAGACTACGTGTGAGTCTGGTCTACTGCTGAAGTAGGCTGCGCACGTGAGTCCGTTTCATGCTGCTGTCAGATGTCTTTGTGAATAGTCTACGTAGCACCACTGGGTGGATGTGATGCGTATTGCATTTTCCCCACGTGGGATTCAACTCTTTGGCTAATTGCGAGACGTGTGGGGAGATGAATGGCGTGCTGCATGTTGAACAAAAGAAATCAGAAACTATAAAGGACAGAAAACTGGTGTGGCTGATTTAGTCTGTATTTAAATACCAGCAGAAAGTCCAGTATGACTGGTTAGTTACTGCTTGTCTTTCCTTAATAAAACTGAACAACCTTTCAAGAAAAAGGCTTCACTCCGAAACGGTGGTTATGTTCTTTCAGATGACGCTGAATCACCTGTCGATTGAATCTGTTTCCAGTAAAGCGTAGTGTGAACCTACGGAAGCCTATTGCTGCCAAGAATGTTTAAAAACAATTCTTCAATATGTCGTTATTACGAGAAAAGTATCTCGTTATTACATCTTATGTCGTTAAAACGACAATTTTCCAAATTCCCAGTCTCCCCAAATGCACTACAGCATTTTTCTCAATGTCGCAGTTAATTGAATTAATCAAATTTTACATTAAATCACAGTGAAATATATATACCTGAACATTTGCATGTACTGAAAATAATGATTGAATTATAAAAGTGCTTTGTCATATTTTGATATATTAATGTGGTGGTCCCCAGTTGTGTAGGATGCAACCCTGTACACATGACAACGAGATGCCAGATTGGATGTTGGCTATAGATATTTTCTATTATACCTGTATCTGTATCATAGTTTGTTGTTCATGCAGGGCTTTTGACACTAGATGGCAGTGTTGTGGTGATGTGGTGTGAGATGAACCTGGCTTGGAACTCACTCATTCACTCCGTCATTCACACACTCACATTTAAATATAATTTGTCATGGGGTGCTTTGCTTCAGTGAGACCACGTGTCCTTGTTTTTAGGATAAAGGCTTTTCAAGAGGGGATGTTCCTTTTTTTATAGACTTTGTATTGAGACCAAGCTTTTTTTTTTGAAGAAATATACTTGCCCTTTCGATACCATGTGTGTATGATATTTCAGTCAACATTACTGCAACTGCTGTTCCTGATAAATTAAATTGCTAATGACAAATTATAGCTCAACTGTACATTGGGCATTAAAAGCCATTCAAATACCATTCATATATAAGAGTATCAAGCCAAATGAAACAATAGATGATTAGTTATTACATTACATTGAATATGAAGCTAGGTACACAGTGCATGGATTGTGTGTGTGTGTGTGTGTGTTTGGGGATCCGTACAGTTTCTTTCTCTCTCTCTCTCTCTCTCTCTGTCTCTCTCCGTCTCCCTCTATACATGAGCAGTTTGGCATATTGAAGCAGGGCAAACACATAACCAATTCTTTCAACTGGGCTCGTTCTGAGACTAAAGTGCATTCCACAACAGTTGGACTCTAATTCTTTCTTTTTTTATGATGGATTGTCTTTTACTTTTCTGGATGGTAACACTATTCTGGACTCTTCACTTCTTTTCTTGAGAATCGGTTATATACCCATTATATGGTCTAATTATTTCATAATGAAAAGGTCATTTTTACATCAGACTGCGTGATAAGACCATGGAAAAGGTCTGATAAGTGGGAGTGGGGAATGATGGACAGTTGTGAAGTAAAAGCTTCTAGCGTTTGATTTTTAAACGTGTAAAGGTCGGGGAGACTGGGACGTAATACTGCCCTGTGGTTGTGTGCAAGCTTTTGTTCGAACGATGCGAGTTTGAACCTCCTACATACCAGGAGGAGTGCTAATGTGATTCTTCTCCTCTCTCTCTCTCTCTCTCTCCCTCTCTCCCTCTCTCTCCCTCTCCCTCTCTCTCTCTCTCTCTCTCTCTCTCTCTCTCTCTCTCTCTCCTCCTCTCTCTCTCTCTCTCTCTCTCTCTCTCTCTCCCTCTCTCTCTGCCCCTCTCCTCTTCTCTATTGCCTTTTTGTGACCCCAGGGCTTAAGCTGGTTTTTCTCTTTCACAGTAGCCCGCCTGCAGCTTGGGCATAAATGAACACACCTTTCTCTTTCTCTCTCTCTTTCTCTCTGTGTCTCTCTATCTCTCTCTCTCTCTGCTTCCTCTCCTTCCTCTCGTTTCTAAATAAAGACACTCACCTTTGGGTTAAAGGGGGAACCACAGCAACACATCGCTGATTTCCCCTTGTGTGGTACGTTGGGGTCAGTGTGTTGTCAAGGTGACCAACATGCTAGGTAACATCATGTGACTCACTCACACATTTTTTTTCAGACTTGATCCAGAGGTCATTCAGCTTCTGGCTGATATCACTGCATAATTTGTTGATTTTTCATTACAATGTTGCCTCGCAGGAGCTCAACGTCATGAGCAGAACATCTCTGTTTAGAACAAAAGTTATGACAAGGTTGTTTTAATGCTGAACACCTCCTATATCCCATCATCCTTCTCACCACCGGGCAGCAATGTATTCAAGTCCATTTATGTGAATAGCAGTAATGCATTTTCTATAAAGTTCTCCCTCTTGTAGATCATTGTCCAGGCCACATGTTGAAATGCGTACATATCATTTAATACTTTATTTTAACAATGTACTTTAAACAATAAAGAAAACATACAAAACTCCTTTTTTATATTTAGATGTTGAATATTTCAGTAATATTGTGTAAATGTGTAGTTCTTGGTTAATAAAAATGAGTGGGGTAAAATATGGGACAGGTGTGTAACAGTAGTCCAAGTGTACATTAACTGGGTCCTGGAGTATTGCTTACAATGGTGTCCTGATTCAGACTGAGTACGATTTTAATATCAGTCCACAGGCACATACTGTAGATCTTATAATAAAAGTCCCACTTCAGACATTAATCCACAGTTTCCATGGAACAGAACTGGAAAGGTTAGTCTTCTGCACCTCTGGAACATAAAGCCAGTTCTCATTGTGCACAGAATGTAATCTCCATTATGTGGGATAAAATAATAAAAGTCCCACTTCATGTTACTTCTGGCGTCCGCCTCTGTTGGACTTTGCTCATTAAAATGAGCTGCTGAATATACGTCCATATAAAATGCTCAGCTTACATCCTAGCTCTCAATCACACTAAAAAAAGATATTTTACCCCTACTCCCAAAGACTACACAGGAACCAGTTACATTTTGTTTTGTATTTTCACTATATGGCCAAAAGTACCTGGACATACCTCCTAATTATCAAGTTGTGGTGTTTCAGGCATACCCATTGCTAAGACATGAAATAAAAATACACATAGCTGTGTTATCCCCATAGAGAAACACTGGTAGTAGAATGGGTCATACTGAAAAGCACAGGGACTTTACTGTGGCACTCTTATAAAAGGCCAGTGTTGCCAAACGTCCCTTTGTTAGATTTCTGTCCTGCTTGATCTTCTCCGGTCAACTGCTAAGTGTTACTGCTAAGAAATGGAATGATCTGGAATCATCTGTTCTATGGTGACTGTGTTCCTGTGTGGATGAGTTCCATAAATAAATAGCATGATGAGTTGGGTTTGGAGCAATCCTGTAGGCTGCACAGAGCCCCGGTCCCAACCCTTCCGAATCCCTCAGGGATGAACTGGAACTTGAGCCAGACCTTCACCTCCAACACTGGTGAATGACCTTACAAATACTCTCTTGACTGAATGGGCAAAATCCCAGACACTCCAACATCTTGTGGCGAGCCATCCCAGAAGATCTGGTGTCTGTTATAGCAATCATAGGATGTGGGATAACGCCATATTGGTGTCCATGTTTTTAGTACAGCATGTCCAATAAGCTCATGTAGGTGTGTTGGTCAAATGTTCACATACTTTGACCATATACTGTATATAACTATCCTCTGTATAAATACATTATACTACAAATCCATCAAGTTGTTATATAGATGTACAGATGCAAATGCCTTCTTGTGAGGTAAATGCTAGCCAGCCAAAATGTAATTGAATCTACAATCAGTATGGGCTGACTTGACCTTTCACCTCATCTGTCCACTGATATTTTTTGACCATCCTGCCACACAGTTATTCATATATTCTGACATTGCTGACTGTCCATAGTAGAATTACAAATAATGTGTGCTAAGGCTGAAAAATCGGTTAGAAATATAAGAGTTCACTGATTGTTGTGTGCACTATTGCATATTCCAATATTCCAAATATTCAAATGTAATTAAAATGGCAATGCTTCGTTCATGTGTGCCTTGAACCACAAATCTTTCCATAATTGGAAAATGTCCTTCCTAACACAGCACGCAAAAAATTAGATTTTTCATATATACCTAAAAATGTTGTTCCTAAAGAAAGGTCTCCTCGTAAGTGTCAACAGAGATGCAAGACTTGCAGTGTGTATTGACAATAGGTTCCGGTACCAGAATTTGGAACAGGTTGCTGGGAGCCAAGGTGTTGTAGGGAGGAGGAGATGCTTTCAGAGGCTCCTTGACCGGTTCCTCTGTAGTGGTGTAGTGCTCTTTAGTCATACATGCTATGAGCCCTTCTTTCGCTGGTGAGTCCCCTACATCTCTAGCTGTACCTTGGCCTATTTGTTGGTGGAGGGAAGAAGCACGTTTCATCCGCTGCCTGACCAGATGCCTTCTGTATGCTCGCTGGATCACAATGGCCGACACCTCCTCTTGCTTGCGCCGCAGTGTGGTGGTAATGGGCTGGTAGGAGATCTTAGAAGGATTGGCCATCATGAACTTCTCCTCCATCTGCTGTTTGAGGGCATCCATCTCGCCCGATTCACCCAGGACGCGTTTGGTGAAGGCGAACAGGATGTCCAGACAGTGGATCTTGTCTCCACTCACCATGGGCAGATCCATGGAGATCAGTTCGATCTTGTTGGGCATCGCGATGCGCAAGGGATCTGATAACGCATCTGCAAAGTTTGACAGCTTGGAGAACTCGATAAAGTGTGTGGCCTCCACGTCAAACTTCTCCCACACCTCGTAGAACATCTCAAAGTCGTCTTCAGTGAGCGGTTCAGTGCTCTCCTCTGTGGCCACGCTGAAATTCTCCAGAATGATGGCAATGTACATATTCACAACAATAAGAAAAGAGATGATGATATAGCTAACGAAAAAGGTGATGCCCACCGAGGGGTTTCCACAATTGCCCTTCGTGTTGGTTCCTGTGTTGACTACGTGCGGATTACATTCCTCTGGCGAGTTGTTCAGAATGGGATCCAGGAGGTTGTCCCAGCCGGCAGAGGTGGTGATCTGGAACAGGCATATCATACTGTTTCCAAAGGTTTCAAAGTTGAACATGTCATCGATCCCCCCCTGCTTCTTCACATAGGCAAAGTTGGCCATGCCGAAAATGGCGTAGATAAACATGACGAGGAACAGAAGGAGGCCGATGTTGAACAACGCCGGCAGCGACATCATTAAGGCAAAAAGCAACGTCCTTATTCCTTTGGCTGCGCGTATGAGCCTGAGGACTCGTCCTATTCTGGCCAGCCGGATCACGCGGAACAAAGTCGGGCTCACGAAGTATTTTTCGATAATATCGGCCAGGACGATTCCTGTGAGGAGACATGAGGATCAAATATAAAATTTATACAGTTTAAAATTGACAACATTTGAGTTCATGATAGTACAGCAAGTTCAGCAAAATTTCAAAAGGAGGGATTAAACATTTATGATAATACATGATTATCCATTTTCGATACACAAACAAATTTTAATTATATCATTGGAGTAAAGCTTCATACTCCGAAGCCTGCAGCAGTACACAGCTCACTGCTGTAATTGAATCTCTAATTTCCGATTGGTTAAAACTGTGCCTGTACCAACCACCAATGGAAAGGATGACCACCACAAAGTCAAAGATGTTCCAGCTGATGGTGAAGAAGTGGTATCGGAGGGCGAAGATTTTGACGAGGCATTCAGTGGTAAAGATGACGATAAAGGCCAGGTTGATGTTGTTCAGGATGAACTCCATTTGCGTAGACTGCTCATCTGTCTCCAGCATCATGGTGACCATGTTCAAGATGATCATCACCATGATGGAGATATCGAAGACTTGTTTGGACACCAAGTCGAAAAAGAAGTCTTGCAGTGTGTTCTGTGTAGACCACAGCAGTGTGTTAGCAGCTACAGGTAAATAAGCTAAGCTAATTAATTAGTAATAATTAGTTAATGATATGTGATTTGATTACCAGTGGCCTTGGTATGGGTTTTTGTGGTTTTTTCGACCCCAGCTTTTTCATTGCGTTATAATACTTTTTCTGCTCTTCGGTCATAAAAATGTCCTGTCCACCTTGCAATTGCAAAAATACATCAGCATTATTTTTTAACTAACAATATTTCATTTGCATATATAGCTGAACTATTTTTGCCAAAAAGGTTACGCGTCAACACCGATCTTTCTCTTCTGCTGATTGAAGTTGTCGATAATGACGCCGATGAATAGATTGAGGGTGAAGAATGATCCAAAGATGATGAAGATGACGAAGTACAAATACATGTAGAGGTTGATCTCTCTGACTGGCTGCTCTTCAACCTGTGATGCAGAGAGCAACACACAACTCGGGTTTACTGTTATTTGATTTTCTCTTGAAAGCACAGAAGGTGCATTCGAATTTCTTCTGGAATGAATAATGCTCACCCCACGGGAATCCACAGCAGCATACATGATTTCCATCCAGCCTTTGAAAGTTGCCTTTGCAAAAAAAAAGACACAGGCTTATTTTAAATTGGTCTAATTTCAGAGCAGAGGGCAGTAATCACGTATTTCTGTCTTTCTCAGTGTCTCAAAAGGAACATGTTTCTGAGAAATCACGATGGTGTAAAATGTATGTATCAGAAACTGAAGTAGATTTAGCATCCCTTCATTTACCCTCTCTGAAGACAAAGACTCAGCCAAGAGTTTATACACTACCAATAGGATGCGGTCACCATGGGAAGGCATTGCCTTGGTAACAGGCAATTACGTGCTTTTGTGAATGACTGAGAGCAGACTATTTCCAGAGGTAAATGATAGGTTTGGGCCCAGGGAGGAGGTGAGGTGACTCAGCACAGCTAGGAGCATAGTTGCATGTCTACCTCACCAAATCACCTCCATTCGCCAAGTGGATGTCTTGTAAAACAAATAGGTTGTAAATTTCACATTTTTTTTAATGGTGAACAGTAAATGAAACGGAATGTGGGATATGGAGTAAAAGAAAAAGCAATCGGGAGCTTACGACTTGCAGAAGCGAGAGGTACCCCAAGCCCACGTTGTCGAAGTTGACCTTCACCTTGGTCCAATAGAACTGGGTGTCGTTCATGCCCTGGCATTCCGACCTGTTATTCACCACCGAGGCATTGTGGGTATAACCCGTCCTGTTGACGCACTTCCCGAACTTGCCGGCAAAAAGGTTGACGCCCATGATGCTGAAGATGAGCCAGAAGATCAGGCAGACCAGGAGGACGTTCATGATGGAAGGGATGGCCCCGATCAGCGCGTTCACCACCACCTTGCCGTAAAGAAGTTCAGAGCGACTATAATTTTTTCTGTGTTTTTGTTCTCTGTGGGTTCTAATGCACAGTAACCAAGACAAACGTGTGGAATATGGGTCACAATAATCTGGCGGCACCAACAATGCCAAGGTTGTCCTCTTGGTGGCGTACACAGACTGTTCTGACTTTGCGTCAAGTGAATTACCGCAAGGAGAATGAGAAGAGAAAATATTCGTACCCGCATTCCTTCAAATCTGGACAAGGCTCTTAGGGGTCTCAGGGCCCTCAGAGTTCTCAGGGACTTAATCGCTCCAAAGTCTGAGTAGCCCAGGGAGTTAGCAACCAAGTTAATCAGTGATACCTGCAGAATGTGGACAGATAAGAAGGTATTGAGCATTATGGTTACAATCCAAGTCAAAGTAAGTCCAACTAACTCTAGCCTTATTTAGAATATGTGGGCTACATACATGAAAAACAATGGATAAATGCTGAGACCTCCAGTGACGAGATTTTGTACAATTACAAATGTCACCATGTCACATTCACTAACACCTGATTCACTAACACCTATTGGTATATAAGCTGCTTGATCTAGACTGGCAGAAAATGTCGTACTCACATCCACAATCAAGAAATCCAGCCAGCACCAGTAGTTTGTGAAGTACCTCCTAAAGCCATATGCAATCCATTTCAGAAACATCTCCACCACAAATACGTAACTGAACACTTTGTCAGCATATTCTAGTACCACTTTCACGACCTTCCGCTGTTCAATATAAATGTCTTCGAATGCCTGAGAGAGAAAAGAGGAAATTACTTTAGTAGCCTGGTGAGTGTTAAACTGCCCGTAGTTAGACTAACGTAGGAGCTGGACGGAAACACGTAGCATAACTCAAGTTTCTAACAGCTGGGAACCACAAGGGAATAGAGGCAGAAGTCTCTGTTATCTGTTGAGATTGTGTGTGTGTGTGTGTGTGTGTGTGTGTGTGTGTGGCATCCCACCAGGGCACCACTGCTGAGCAGGATCATGAAGATGATGAAGGTCTCGAACCAGCTGTGCTCTACGATCTGGTAGCAGGTCTTCCTCAGTGTCCACCAGGCCAGGCCCAGACCCTGCGTGGTGTCCACTTCACAGTATTCACAGCGATGAAAGCAGACTGTGTAAAACCCACAACTAGAGTCAGCGGCTGACGATGAGGGGTGAGTATATGAAACGCTACCAGCTCAGAGGAAATCAGGGCTGGTTGCCCACGTACTTGCATTTTCTGCCGTAATACCGGGATTTGGGCTAAGCGTTCAGAAATGGCAGCGACAAAGAGAATAACCTACATTTAGGAAGACTATCTCGCCAAGCATTGTTTTAAATCAGTAGCCACCCATTCCTCTCCTGCGCCTGATCAAACAAGGCCATGACTGCAGGAGGATCACGTGACCCAAGGTGGGTGAAGTAACGTGAGCTCTATGACATGGAGGAGCCGTGGTGTCAATCTGAACGCCATCGTTCTCTCACGCTTGGGAAGGCACTCCTCAGGATCCACCGCGTCCTGGTCCACGACCGACTGCTTGTCTTCTTCCCTCGGCTTCCTCAGGTCCGTGGTACTTCCTTCTGATAGGCTGAGCACGTCCTGTAGGAGGCAAGAGAAGAGGCTGTGGTTGGCTACAGCCATACGCGGTATCCATACCACCCGAGCTACGATTGGTTCTCTTACTAGCGAAGAACCGTTGGCGCTCTGTGTCATAAACGTCAACCCAGAAAACTACAAATGCTTTGTGTATGAACTCAAGGTGGCAGATTAGTGTGTTTACAGATCACTTATGTCATATTGTAATTGCATTTCTGTAGCTTGGTACACAGGGCTGCCATAAAGGTTACTGACCATGTGCCGTTCTCCGAGATGAGCCGTTCGGTGTGAGCAGGACTGTGCGTGAGCTGTAACTCTGTTCTGACAGAGCTCAGAATAGGGCTGTCACATCTCCATCGTCTTAATGCAGTTTTGAAGAGACTTTCAGTGAACACTAATGGTTTTCAAATGATTTTATGGGATTTAATTGTCTTGACGGTGCCAATCCAGTAATGACAGCGCTGTAAGCGCATTGTACAGATGCAGTCCGCTTGTGTGTGTGTGTGTGTGTGTGTGTGTGTGTGATGGAGAGAGACAAGGTAGGCTGAACATAGGATTGCTACCAATAGTTCTACAAAGTGTAGGGTTGTTACGTTGAGGAAAGTGTGTTTGCTAGCTCTGTTGACAGCTGACAGCCACCCTTTACAGGATGGATTTTCTATTTCTTCTTGTGTCTGTGTGGGTTTCCTCTGGGGTCTCCGGTTTCTTCCCACATTCCAAAAACATGGAGGTTAGGTAAAATTTTGCCACCCTAAAAATTGTCCTGGCGTGACTGTGTGAATGACCATGTGTCTGCATGCCGACTGTAAATTTCCTGGTAAGAAGCTGATGTGTATTAGATGACATTCTTGTTTGTGAAGTGATGTTTGTTTGGAGTGAGCCTGTTTGTGAAGTGATGTTTGTTTGGAGTGAACATGTTTGTGAAGTGATGTTTGTTTGGAGTGAACATGTTTGTGAAGTGATGTTTGTTTGGAGTGAGCCTGTTTGTGAAGTGATGTTTGTTTGGAGTGAGCCTTTTTGTGAAGTGATGTTTGTTTGGAGTGAACATGTTTGTGAAGTGATGTTTGTTTGGAGTGAACATGTTTGTGAAGTGATGTTTGTTTGGAGTGAACATGTTTGTGAAGTGATGTTTGTTTGGAGTGAACATGTTTGTGAAGTGATGTTTGTTTGGAGTGAGCCTGTTTGTGAAGTGATGTTTGTTTGGAGTGAACATGTTTGTGAAGTGATGTTTGTTTGGAGTGAGCCTGTTTGCAGACTTTGCATCTGCAGTAAGAGGAGTATATGAAGAGGATGGAGGAGACTCTCACGATGCCATGAACCTTAGCCACAAGAAATGCAAATTCAGCTGTTACCGAATAGTGAACGATAAACAGATACTGAGGATACAATTTTGTTGCTCTGCCATGATTTAAAAAAAGAACTGAAGTCATCAACAGTGCAGTTCCCATGTTCATTAAATTTACAAATGCATTACATTTTCATGTGACTGGTAGTTTTTAGCGTATCACGTACCTGCATATCACGATTGTGGTGTCATCTGTCGCTTGGTGTGGGTCTTTAATATGTATGGCCTCATTTACATGTCGATTTTGATTGGCTGTCATTTTGGGCACAGGTGAATTTACTGCACTGGTAAGCTGACACCAATCCACTAATTATCACCATGGTGATTTTAAGAATAGGAATTAAATGCCATGCCACACATTTTGTATGGCTTAGCACAATTACTGTCAAGTTTTATGAATCTAGTCCAAATTGGCCTTCCCAGCATGCATTTCTAAAAATCCTGTATAACACCAAACTGAAAGCCATACCCAAGTTGTCCACGATCAGGAATATGGTTTCATTTTCAAAACAAAAACAGACGAGTACTTAATGCCAGATGACAGTGTATTAAACATGTAGGACTTTGTGACGCTAAGTATTTACAATGTCTTAGAAGTCAGTACTTTCTGAGATCGACTCCACCAGACCAGAACAAAAACCAGTTCTAGTGTATAAAACTCGTGTCTTATACATTTAACCTGGATGACAAATTTGCGGTGTAGAACATGCCGTTTGTTTTTGGTTTGAAGATGACACACATACTTCAGTGGCTCGAAATCGCAATAGGTCTCTCAAACTGTTGTCTTTGGCCAGATGGCCTGTTCAAGTGGATGTATTTCACTCTCTCGTCTCAGCTCTTACATAAGTGGTGGCCGCTCAACAGCTTATGAATCTGGAACAGTCGCTACATGCACACAGAAATAGCCTTTGAGAACATACAGACTCTATGACCTTTGGACCAGCCTGTCATGTGGCGGATATCCCTCACTCACCATCCAAACAAAAACAATCATATTAACTGCATTTAAAGCATGAATCAGTGACATCATGTCAAGTAATAATTCTTTTTTTTTTTAAATCTTTTTAAAAGGTAAAATTGTGTTGTTTTCGTTATATAAAGACTGAAAACCACCATTAATGCAGTTTCATTGGCTCACTAATAAACATTCAGCGACGAATGTACGGACAATACGTCTCTCTCACCATTTTGCTTTCTTCGTCCTCTGACATCTCCACATCCTCTTCCTCCTCAGGAAGCTCCATGTCTGGCTCTCCCGGTGCGATGGGTACACATACGGTCAGGCCGGGATTGGTCATGTAGCTGTCCTCCCCTTCGCGTGTGACGTACGTCTCTCTGCAGCGTCCCATCCTCCCCAAGGCCCCGTTGCATTCGCCGCATTTGGTGTCGTGACCCTGCGCAGACGCGCGGGCCTCCTCGGCCCTGTGACGGCTCTTGGCTGTGTCGCCACTGAAGATGTCCTTGATGGCAGCCAGGACACAGGTGAGCCCGCCGTGGATGCGGGCGATGGCGATCTGGAGGTTGTTCATCTCGCCGTCCTCGTCCGGAGCGGACAGGTTGTCCGAGCTGAACGAGCTGAGTAGGAGAGCCAGGAACAGGTTCAGCACCTGAAGACCAAGACCAACATGGAAATTACTGCAGCTTCACTTCCTGACGAGACTTCACGCTAAAGCAGGTCTTTAAAATAGACACAAAAGAAATGATTACAGTAAAGATGATGGTTACGATTTAAAGGATGAGCGCAAGCTTCTAATGCTGCAAATGGTTTTAAATTCCAAGATAAATTAAAAGATGTTCAGATACTTTTGAAGGCAAGAGAGCAGAGATCATATGTGTCTAGGTAAACAAACTGTCCGTGCTGACACTGTGACGGTGACCTTGTGACTGAGTTCAGATTAGATTAAATTAAATTAAAATGAATTCTGAATTCCTTACTGAAAGGTTATTCTACTCTGATATTTACTGTTTAACATCTACCTGATGTACAATGAATGTTTTTTTTTTTTTCAGTCAAGGTGCCGAGAATGACTTAGAAACAGAAAATGAATGACCGAAATTCTGTTGGAATTAAAGGACAAGAAACTGTGAGAACTTTAAAACTGCCAAAAAAAATTAATGGTATTTAAATAGCAGTAAAAATGGCGTGAATATTCGAGGCTCTGTGTTTTTTCCTTTTTTAAACGTCGACACTTAGCCATTCAATTTAATTCACGCAGCCGTTCGGGCTGACTTGTCTGAGCAGAGGCAGAGAGTCTAAGTGAGCTAAGTGCTCTTGACCTCAGTGGTCGTGCTGCAGTGACGTCCACTCCGCCGCCGACAGCCTCTCAAAGAAATGTGTTCTGTCCGTGCGAGTGTGTCGAAAAGCATTTTATTGGTGTGTTTGCTTCTTTTAAGTGGTGGTGGATGGTGCTTGCAAATCTATGCCAAAGCTGGTGCCACAACTTTATTGAAGATTGAACAACCATTTTTTTGTTTGTTTTTGTTGTGAAATGATACCAAATGTTTTTGTTTTATTACCCTTTTGCATTCTTAATAGTCTGCAGCTGGGGGTGAGTTTTGGGTTGGATACAAGCACAATGAGGCAACTTCAACTTCAGTTCCACAAAGCAAAGACTAAACATCACACTCAAATGGCCCATGACTGACCGAAGTCAGTGTCACATTGACAACCTGGATTACGCACTCTTGGACTCACCACCAGGTTGCCGATCACCATGACCAGCATGAAGACCAGGATGCAGAGCGGCTGGCCGGCCACCTCCATGCAGTCCCACATGGTCTCGATCCACTCGCCGCACAGCACGCGGAAGACGATGAGGAAGGAGTGGAAGAAGTCCACCATGTGCCAACGGGGCAGCAAGCAGTCAGCGCTGATCTTGCACACGCAGTCCTGGTAGTTCTTCCCGAACAGCTGCATGCCCACCACGGCGAAGATGAAGACGATGATGGCCAGCACCAGCGTCAGGTTGCCCAGGGCGCCCACCGAATTGCCGATGATCTTGATCAGGGTGTTGAGAGTGGGCCACGATTTGGCCAGCTTGAAGACTCGCAGCTGGAAACGGCACACGTGGGAAACGGCGCACGTGGGAAACGGTGCACGTGGCTACCCACTCTCAAGCAGGTCAGAATCAACTGGTGGTAACACTATGGTAACCTAGATCTGTTATACATTGTCTGTGTTGTTGTTTATTATCAGTACGTATCAAAATACTGTAAATCTTAACAGCTTCTGTTCTGTTGATTATTGAAATATCCCTTAATATACCTTCATAAAAATAGTGTAGTAAACCAGATCAGACACTAGATGCTCACAGAAAAGATATAAAATAGAGTTAATGGTTTTGTGCAACATCTTGGGAAAATGTCAGGGGGATTACCTGAAACACCAAGCGTTAAAGATCAGCAAACCAGTCAAGCATTTTAATCATTATAATGCACAGTGTCTTTGTACACAGGCTATAAAACAGCGACTTTGCTTCCATACACACAGCATGTGTGTTGTCCTAAACTGTTGTGTGTTTTAATTCACTGTAAAACATTTTGAAAACAGCCAATCTGCAAGGTAATTTTAAGGCTTTATGTTTTCATCCTGATTTCTATAACTTTTTGATTAATTTAATCACTGGATCGAAATCTTAACAGCTTTTTAACTTTTGGCCATTTCCCATTCTCTAATAGTACCTAATAATCGCAACCTGCAACACCGCAAGAGGTATTTTCAGTGCCGTCGTGTGACCTCACCAGTCTGAACGATCGGAGCACAGACAACCCCTCCACATTAGATAAGCCAAGCTCCATCAGACTCAAGCAAACGATAATGCCATCGAAGATGTTCCAGCCCTGCTGGAAGTAGTAATACGGATCCAGGGCAACGATCTTCAGCGCCATCTCGGCGGTGAAGATGCCTGTGAAGACCTTAAGATGAACAAGAAGGTGGAGAACGATGACGGAGACACAGTCACAGCAGAGGGTTTCATTACTGGAGAAGATCCCTGAAGTACCTAAACGGCGAGAAGGTCCCGGTTTACAATAAAATGCAGACGCGAGTGGGAGTCCTAGAAAAGCGACGCTTGGTGTGTGACGTGGAGCTGGAAATACGAGTATTTGTACAGATTTCATACAGGATTTAGTTAAACGGCTTATTGCGTGAAAGACAATGACATTTGCTCAGTTAATCTAAATAATGTTTGACTGGAAGTTCTCAGGTGGCGTTGAGAGGTCACGTGTAACAAGCTCTTATAATCTCTGCCCACATAATTAACACTTACACTCTAATCCATACTGTTCCATAATGCAAATCACCTCAATCCTACGGAGGATGTTGGGATCCAAGTCCCAGCAGGCAGAACTGCTGAATTAAGGATGTTGTAGTCAAACACAGCCACACGAACACAGCCACACTAAGTGGCACGGACACAGCCACACGGACACAGCCACACGAACACAGCCACACGAACACTGCCACACGGACACAGCCACACGAACACAGCCACACGAACACAGCCACACTAAGTGGCACGGACACAGCCACACGGACACAGCCACACGGACACAGCCACACTAAGTGGCACGGACACAGCCACACTAAGTGGCACGGACACAGCCACACGGACACAGCCACACGGACACAGCCACACGGACACAGCCACACTAAGTGGCACGGACACAGCCACACGAACACAGCCACACTAAGTGACACGGACACAGCCACACGGACACAGCCACACGGACACAGCCACACGGACACAGCCACACTAAGTGGCACGGACACAGCCACACGGACACAGCCACACGGACACAGCCACACTAAGTGGCACGGACACAGCCACACGAACACAGCCACACGAACACAGCCACACTAAGTGGCACGGACACAGCCACACGGACACAGCCACACGGACACAGCCACACGGACACAGCCACACTAAGTGGCACGGACACAGCCACACGGACACAGCCACACGGACACAGCCACACTAAGTGGCACGGACACAGCCACACGGACACAGCCACACGGACACAGCCACACTAAGTGGCACGGACACAGCCACACGGACACAGCCACACGGACACAGCCACACTAAGTGGCACGGACACAGCCACACGGACACAGCCACACGGACACAGCCACACTAAGTGGCACGGACACAGCCACACGAACACAGCCACACTAAGTGACACGGACACAGCCACACGGACACAGCCACACGGACACAGCCACACGGACAAAGCCACACTAAGTGGCACGGACACAGCCACACGAACACAGCCACACGAACACAGCCACACTAAGTGGCACGGACACAGCCACACGGACACAGCCACACGGACACAGCCACACTAAGTGGCACGGACACAGCCACACTAAGTGGCACGGACACAGCCACACGGACACAGCCACACTAAGTGGCACGGACAGGCCTGCCAGGCGGTTTGTCGTGTTCTCACCAGGTTCCCAATGCTCAGCATGCTGTTGAAGTCGTCTGTCATGGGGTAGTGCTCCAGCGCCATGAAGAGGGTGTTGAGCACGATGCAGGTGGTGATGGCTAGATCCAGGAAAGGGTCCATCACCATGACCTTCACGCCCGCCCTCAGTCTCAACCACGACGGAGAGCACATCCAGATCAGGGACTTCTTAGCAAACGTGTACCAGCATGGAGGACACTTCTGACGCGCCTCCTCCAGCTCTGTGATGAAGAGATGAATGCATGCTGCTCATTATCATGTTTGTTTTTACCCTTACGTCAGGCTTCTGATGAACCAGGACTCAGTGTGGCAGTCAGACGTCAGAACTGGAGGACGCTGGGACCTGGGCGCCGCTCACCGTCCATGGCGTCACCAATGAAACTGATGGAACTGAGGCCTCGTTTCCTGCAAGGGGGCGGAGCTTCGGCCTGCACATCCTGTGAGCGTCTGAGGGCTTCGGGGCCGCAGACCTGAACACACCATCTATCGTTACCTCAGCTCTGGAAGCAACTCTTTCTTTTTTACAGTATTGCAGCCTTAATAAAGGTCATATATGTGCTTGTGCCTCCGCATCGCTTTTACCTGCAAAGACTGGTGAGGGTACAAAGACTACAACCACAATATCTCCTACTGTAAGGCTACCACATGTATTGCTACACATATCGCCATCGAAGACCTTCTCCTCACGATTACCCCGCGGACTGTGACTTTGCCCCACTTCTCCGTGCTGCAGGCGGCGAGGGGCGTTGGCACGGAGACACCTGAGCCAGCCATGCCGTTCCGACCCGGAGTGGGCTCCAGGCAGAGGCTCGCGGCGAACCCGGGGAGCGCTAGGGCCTGGGAGCCGTGACTGCGGAGGCTGCCCGCGCGACACTTCCGCCACGCCGTCGCATTGGAGCCCGAGCGGCTCCTCACGCTGCCGTACACGTCGGCCTCGTCGTCCAGCAGGTCGGCCTCGGAGCCGTCGCGCTGGTAAAAGGTGAAGACACTGGTGCTGCTGCCCCGCCGTGTGCTCAGGGGGTGGGAGGAGAGTGTGGCCAGGAGAGGGTGCACTGGCTGGATGTGAAGAGAGAGGGCGCAAGAGAGCAAGGCGCGAAGAACAAAAGTGGCACAGTCAGTTGGTGAAGAAGAAGAACAGCAGACAGGAAATGAGGATGGAGACAGGAAGAAAGGATAAAAGGTATGTGCGAGTTTGAATTACGTGTATTAAACTGTTAATTCACTGCTGTAGTTGGAGCGAGTAGTGTTCACAAGCTTAAATTGTATAAAAGATTATTTATTTTTGATTGGCATGAATTTCATCCTAGGCATATCTGTGTATCTTATTGGCGTACATATTTGTTGTTGGCGGTGCACACCGTGAGTGTGTATACAATTATAATTTCTTGTTTCCAAAAAGTCAAAAACACACTTCTCTAAAAAGTGAAATGTCACCTTCTCATCAAATGGGTCAAACTTTGGTGATGTGAGCTCCGAGTCCTCTTCTGTCTCCTCTGACATGGTTCTGTAGGATCGGGCCCTGGGTCTGCCCTCTCTGGAGTCTGTATGACTGATTGTGGGTGGAGCCACTTCCTGCAGCCTAGCAAGCTCCGCCTCCCTGTTTCGCTTCACTATCGCCTGGTGATAAGGGATCGAAAAAGTTTTATTTCAGCCTGGTCGTTCTTTAAACAACATTGTCTTGATGCTGTAGTCAGACTGAGAGGCTAAGAGCACTCGAGTGCATTCGAGTGCAGCTCATCGTTTCAAATATTTATTGCTTTTTTTGAATAACGGAATAGTCCACGGTTGTGGGTCGTACCCTCTGCTCTCGGCGCAGTTGCTCCATGGCCAGCTGGAACTCCTTCTCTTTCAGCCATGCCTCGGCGATGGAGGCCTGGTTCTGCTCCTCGTAGGCCATGGCCACAACAGCAAGGATCAGGTTCACCAGGTAGAAGGAACCCAGGAAGATGACCAGGACGAAGAAGACCATGTAGGTCTTCCCGGCCGAGCGCAGTGTCTGCCGGCAGGGAGAGCTTCACCTAATGGCGTGTTTACCAACCGTGCAAACCCTCAGAGGCCTTGGACTTGTGGATCCCATTATTTAGCAATAACAGGAAGTGTTAAAATTCACAATCCCCCCCCCAACTGTTAGCGTGTCTTTGGTGCCCCCTGTTGGCGGCTGATGTTGTCTGTCCAGGCTCTGCTTACTGAGGACTTTGCCATAATCGTAGCTGACGGACCACTAGTGAGCTAGACATGCTACCTGGTGGTAGAGGTTCTCCCAGTAGTCTTGGGTCATGAGTCGGAAGAGAGCCAGGAAAGCCCAACCAAACGAGTCGAAGCTGGTGTAGCCGTAGTTGGGGTTGGTGCCTGTCTTCAAGCACTCGAACCCATCGGGACACTTTCTGCATAAGGCAAGAAGTAGCGAATAGTAAATAGGCTGGGGGGAGGGGGGAGGGGCGGAGTGTATTTAGCATAAAAAGCAACACTGGGTTTGAAGTGAATTGGGAAACCTTGTCACATTCATCTGCAGCTGCATGTGCACAGAGGATTATGATGAGACAGATGGGTGTTGCATGGCAGAGTAGCATTCCCCCCCCCAACATAGTGACCTCAGTGTATCCCATCTCTTCGTTACCATGGCGGCATTAGCTTTGAGTGACGGGCAGCGTGGAGGACAGCGCTGTGTAGATGTGAGAGGATCAGTTAGTAATAGAAATATCAGCAGCTTCTGGAGAGAGGACCACCCTACTGTTAGGACATGTGTAGATCCCTCACAGGGATGGAGTGCAGAGGTAAAGGGGAGGAGAGAGAGATGGAGGGAAACACGAGGTGAGAGAATGAGAGAAAGAGAGAGAGATGGAGGTAAAGCAGTTTATGTAAAAATCTAGCAAAACAGTCCAAGCACAATTTCTCATGATCTGGTCAAAATACTCAAAATGCACAAAATATGAACATTGGTTTACATAGTACAGATGTTCACCAGTACCTATGAGTAAGGCACTATGAGTAAGACACTCATGGCCATGTGAGAAGCAATCCCACTGTTACAATAACATACTTTAAAACTTAACGGATTGATAGTGGACAATTAAGGGAGAGTGTGCAGAGGTGAAGAGAACAGGTCCATGCATTAGCACAAGTCTGATGTGTACAGGGTTGCTATGAGGACAGAGGTACTCAGGGTCTCTATAGTAACGGAGGCAGTTGCCACTGGAGAGTGTCGCTTGGGTTCAGCGGTGTGTGTGTGTATTTTTGTGTGGGTGTGTGAGAGACTGCTCTGTCAAAGTCACTCCTTCAATCCCTTAAGCTCTGTGATTGCACTGAGTAATCTGATGTGATGTCATTGCCCTCTTTTGCCTTGGAGTCTTGTTGATTCTCATACAGCGACTTATGAGAGCAGATAACCATGTGTCAGACACGGTCAACGCCAAGTTATTCTGCCAAGGCACTGTATATTAAACACAACAAACGATAACCATAATAAACGTTAAACGTTTAAGCACTGTGTTTAGAATGCTTGATAAACATTGTATTCAGGACAGTGACATAAACCAGATGATGCAATACATACTGCGTTACATCATACTGCGTTACATCATACTGCGTTACATCATATTGCGTTACATCATACTGCGTTACATTATCCTTTAAATGCCATTTAGAGGACAACTGAAGACTTTTCATCCCACTCTTATCTGGCATTTACAAAACACTTTCATTACCTGAAAAAAAAAACCCTGAAAGTTTTATGCTAACGATTAAGAACCTATTGTACGTGTAAGCTTTGCATGACACTGATTATAAGCAACTTAATTAAATGGATAAGAGGAACCTTCTTTCAGGAGTGTGAAGGTTCTGGCAGGGCAGTAGGACGGTGTTCGCACTGCCAAACTAGAGCAGAGCAGCACGTGTGTGAACAAGGAGAGCTGATACCAACAAATCTTTCACATCACAACACATTTCCTGGATATTTTGCCTTTCAAACGTTTAGCCTTTATAACTTTGGATTACTGTGTATTACTGGCTGCGCATCTCCAGTGTCCCATCTCCTGACTTCCAGGTCCAGTCCAGCTCAGTGTGAACAGACAGAACCACAGATCATGGATGATCATGAATCCTCCTCCAATCTGGTCTCTTACCATCAGGTTTTGTCATTTAACAATTCGTGCTTAGAGTCCCAGCATTTCAGCATCGTACCCACATCTGCTGCCGGCGGTTGTTCAAACGCTGCTCAGATTTGTAATGCTCAATATTTTAACTGAGCCAAACCATCTGAGGATTTAAAATGACAACAGATGGGTGTTTAGCAGGAACAACCTCCAGGGCCGCCCATGTCAACAGGGACACCGTCCTCTGGCCCTTGTTTCCGCGTCCCTCAGATTTGAGAGATTATATAATAATTTAATAATATATAATAATATAATAAACATGTGGTGCTTTGAGAGGAGACATGGACCTGGAGAACCCTGTGAAATATAGAATTAAATCTAAAAATGTATAGCCTCCCAGAAATGAAATAACCCTTGAAAGTTAATGGTTTACAGTAATGGTAGGCAGCCATACCAGTAAGCATACTGGTAGACACACGTAGTGAGAGCTGCGGTCATGAAGCCAAACTGGTGTAGGACACCGACGTTGCGCTGGGTTTCATCTGCTAACATCTCCACCTTGGAGGTGGGCTGAGTCATGTACTTTTGGTTTAGGATCTTTCTTCCAAAAGGAGATGCTTGTTTTTTGTTTCATTCTCCCCATTCAGGACAGCCATGAAGAGTGCAAACGGGTTCATAACAGTCCCACCCTGAAGATGAAGGTCAACAGGGGGGTTGGGGCTGCGTGTAATCTGATGTTAAACAAAAAACTAACCATATGTGTAATTCAGTGGTAGACAGACTGCAATTAAACAGATTATCAGAAAGAAGGTGTTTAACGGTGTTTAGTTCTAGAAAGCTATACTGTATATAATCTGGGATTATATAACGCGAGTCGTGCGCTAGGCTTGCGGAACAGGAGGAGGTCATACGTACCCGGCATCACTGCTGTTTCCGCATATGAGTGCATCCTTGGCACCTTCGATTACGTAGAAGTTCTCTGAGGAGGAAGAGGAGAGTGCGGCTCAGTGCCAGGAAGAGGTGAAGTCACACGTGTACGAAGAAGAGCTCTGCGACACGGTCCAGCACAAGCACTCCCTCGCACAAGGAACAAACATTGTTTTTAGCTATGTGACACTTTTCGTTGCTTTTTCGTAGCCTGAGTATGTGAATGACAAAACGGTTTCGACGTGAACGGAGCCTTCTGCGTGGGTCCTACCTGAGGCAGGAGTATGTCCCGTTACAAAGCTGTTTGTGCAGGTGCCATACCTTCACTGGTGACAAAGTCCTTCATGGAGTGCCAGGTCTTGTTATTGCACACGAACGTCCCGTTGCCATAGTAGGAGGAGTTATTACAGTGGGCGGAGCTTCGTACGCACTTCTGCCGCAGGGTTCCCATGAAGAGCTGGAGCCCGATCAAAGCGAAGACGCTGAGACAGAAGATGGTGAGGATCATAACGTCTGCTAGCTTCTTCACCGACTGGATCAGAGCTCCCACAATGGTCTTCAACCCTTCGGGACGGACATGAGAACTCAGCACACTGGCGGAGGCGTCGCCTGGGAATGAGAAAATCTAGCAGGATCTTGACGTTTGTGCTTTGCTCCTTTGCTCTTACCTGGGATCACAGATATGGTCTTTAGGGCCCGTAGGACCCTGAAGGTGCGTAAAGCTGAGACATTTCCGAGGTCCACAAATTCCGTCACGTATCTACGAGGGCCAGGAGTATTAAAGATTTAAAATGGCAGAGAGTAGAGGGAAAGTACCGTCATACCGGTTGAAGTGACTCAGAGCAATTTATGAGAATAAATGTACCCTGACACTTTCTCTCTGGCTTCCTCTCGGGGGGGTTTCTAATAGATAATCCATTCTTCTTTCTTGCTCAGGTTGTAGTGCTGATTATACAGGTCACTGGACAAATGTCATCCTGGATACCTGCATTCCTCTTTCTCTCTCTTCCTCAAACACTCTCTCCTTCTCCATTTAATTTCCTTTCACTCTGTTTTTTGTCACTCTCACATCTTTTTTTTCTGCCTGTAATGCTCTCCATCTCTGTCTCTCAATCATACAATCACACTGTCTCTCTCTCTCTCACTCCACTCTCTCTTCTGCCATTCATCTCGTTCTGTTGCCCACCTCTTAGCAAACCATCACTCACTCTTTCATCTCAGCTTCTCTTTCACCTCTTTCAAGGGACATTTTTTTTTAATCCAAAGATAATGCAGCTCGCTCTCTACCACATGTCGAAAAACAGATACTCGCACCCAGTCACTTCCATTGTGAGCGGGTCACGTTTCAGCACCACGGACAGTGCAATGATTCATACGACTCATGGAATGACATCACATTGTATTATCTGTATGTAGTCACTGTGTGACTTTAGCAGTGTGCTGAGAACAGAGTAAACTCCATGCTGAAAAGTGAACCCCCTATAGAGTTAATTCTACAGTTAAGGGCAGAGTGAATCTTAATGAATGCAGTAGATGTTAATTCAACTGCTGTCATTTCTCCTGAAACGGGTCCGTTTCGAATTAGATATCCAATGACGCAGAGGTGTATGACAATGTAAAAAACGTTAGCAAGTCACTCGCAGGAGAAAATAAGCATGAATAATATGCGGTACTCACGCCATGACGATGACACTGGAGTCTAGCCAGTTCCACGGGTCTCTGAGGAAGGTGAAGGGCTCAGCACAGAGTCCTCTCGCCAAGATTTTAATGAGTGACTCAAATGTATAAATGCCAGTGAACATGTATCTGAACAAGCAGAGAAGACGATACAGAGCAAGAAGTAACGTCTATACCAGACCTGTGGCACAAGGAAATATGGCATGGCACATGGAATAACAGGAGGTAATGCACCACGCTGACATGGAACATTACAGTTTCATTCAGGGTAAACATCTTTCCAAGTGGATAAAATCCTTCAACCCAGGTAACTGGTTAGATTGCAGTTATACTCATTATGGAAGGAAACTTTGTTAAGCATGCGGAAAACGCCTCTCTGTAATTGGCCACTTGGAATGTGAGCGGTGGGAGGATGGGTGTCAGGTGCTAGCCAATCAGCATGCCACATGCCCAGTCGCATTCTCCTTCAAATCGGCTCCATGCACACATTCAGCAAAGGTCAATACATGTTGAGCTTTGCAGCCTGATATTACATCCATAGGTATAAGCAGAGGACAGAGGCCTGAGTTAATCTGCCTGACATCCCAGTATGCCAGATTTAGCCTGAATTTCATGTAATCAGGTTCCAATTCTGGTGAGTCTGAGGGACAGTTTGAATTATCCCCTACTTTGGAAACATAGGGAACATGCAGACTTATTAAACATTCCTAACTGTTTATGCAAAATGTGTCTGTTTTATATATGCGCCTCTAACCCTTGACAGGATTGTGGCTGGAGAAGGCATTCCGTTACAGTGCGACATGCGGGGGGGACACAGTGTGTGTGAGTCCTTTGTCTTACCCAGCCCTGCACTAATGACCAGACAGGAACCTCCTAGCAGGTGCCACAACAATGATGATGCACTTTTACAAACCAAAGGACATTTTCATCAGAACACACACTGTGATGCTGAAGCTTCTGCTTACACTCCCCTGTTACGTTACATGTCTGTTGCTTGTAGTGGAAACCATGTCCAGATTTATCTACATTTCTTACTTTATTTCTAGCCCATAACCATTTTAATGGCATTCTTTAAATGTGTAGAAAAGACATACCCAGTAGCTGATTGTCTTAAACATTAACTGCACAAACACTTAGTCTTTCAGTGCCAGATACGTATATATCAGTCTGCAACCTGTCAGATAATCTATTGCAAAGGTTTGTGATATATGGCACAGTTATGAATAGTTTCTATCAAAGATACAGGCTTTATAAAGACGTAATAGCAGTACTCACTCGAGGTACTTGGTCCACTGCGCAGGCTCTGACATTGCCATGAAGAAGCAGTTGGTCAAAATCGTGCACATTATGAACAAGCTAAACAAGGTAGTGCAGACTTAAGGAAAGTCACAAAAAATAAGACACATTAAACATGATTAGGCACACGTTCTTTTCTATAGCCTTAGACACCCCCGACAAATGTCAGACGCTCTACCGAGTGCTGTGTCATTGTTCTTTGAAATGTGACATGCAGAATTCACCCTTGTGTAAAAGGATTTGTCCTTTATTTTAGGGAAGATCGTGGTGACCCTTTATCCATTTTATCACTGCAAATTCAAACCGCAGTGAATTTCCATCCCTGAGCTGAACTAAGGGGGGATTTCTCAGCACACAGTGTGAGTTCCTGCTCCTTACTCTGTTCCTGCCCCTGTTCTGCCCCTGCCCCTGTTCCTGCCCCTATTCTGCCCCTGCGCCTGTTCCTGCCCCTGCTTCTGTCCCTGTTCCTGTCTCCCGTCCTGAAAATGTTTTTCACAAAAACGCAAAGCCATGCACCTTCCACATGCATAAAGCACTACGAGTCTATACTCCCACTCCGGGTGGTGCGGGTGGAGGTTGAAGGGTGGAGGTGGGGGTCTTAATGGACTTTCCCAGTTCGGGGAGTGCATTCGCCGCAAAATGGAGTGACTCACACAGGGATTAACGTATTCTTATACTGCACAAAATCATTTTCAGCTTTGCTGTGTTGTTTTGGATTGAGTTATTTTGGACCGAGTTATTTTCAACTAATGAATCTGGAATTAAAGCATAATTTTCTCCGAAACTCGGATAAGCCAAATAGTGTGAAATAGTATTTTTATATTTTCGTCCATAATTCAATTTCCTCTGTAGGCTTACAAAAGGTGAAAGTTAATTTAGTTTCATCAGTTGACAGGCAAAAAAAATGCATTTGAGTTACAATTGCGGAGAGGAATGCTACAGAGCTGTTTCAAAAACTGGCCTGAAGTTTAAAAAAAGCATTCGATTAAAACGCTATATTTGTGCGATGAGCTTAGTGGATGGAACAATGGATGACAGTAACATCTTACGACTGTGATTCATGCGTTGAAGTGTAAGCTATTAATAAGACCTCGTTTCACTTGCGCTGTAGATGAAGACGGAGCCATTTCTGGTTTAACTAAAACATACTGAGAGACATTTAAAGCATGTTTTGGTTTAGAAACATTTTCTAACGTGTTCATCCGAGGTATGTACAATAGTATGTTGATTATGCTTAGGTATGTGGAATTCCTGCACTATAACAGGATTATGAAACAATTACAGACAGGTGCAGGTAGCAGTTGCGTTAGCAGACACCATGTGCCTCAGAGGTCAGTTTACTTGGCTTAGTTTTTTGCCAGACCGCCTTGAACACTGGTCGTGAAGAAACCTTTTCACTCACTGTCTGACTTGAGTCCCCCGCTAGTTAGCGGTGAGTGCGCTGCGTTTGTTCGTGAACTAGCGCACATCTGCTTCTTTGGGAGATAACTAAGTTCGTTACACAGGGGTGAATGTCCTTGCTTGAAATGCAACTAATAACGTCCTCGTGTTAAACCTTGACAAGACTTAACTGATCCTTATTGGCTCTTTAACTGTTTTCGTGTCACCTCGCCCCCCTGTGTGTTACACTTCACTGCCTCGTTAAGTGCGTGCGCGTCTTTTTTTTCACCTGAGCAATATCGCCAAAGTCCAGCCATGACAAGCACATGCACATTACATTTTACAAATGTACAATACGGAAAAATATTAATTAACCGTATGTGTTAATTCTATTAGTAATTAAACCTATGTTGGATTAGGTTTTTTAATGTTAACATTGGGACTTTTATAGGAATGTATACAAAGTTAAATATATATATATATATATATACTTGAGACATTTATTTCCAGAAGTTTTTCTCAAAAATGTTCCTCTCAGAAAACATTCCTAGCATTTCGCAAATTCACCGCTTTATGTAACCCATAAAACAGTTATAGATTGCATAAACATACACGCATAAAACCACGCGGGCACGCGCGTAGTCGCTGTGAAAGGATATGAGTGAACTAGAATTCGTAGCGCGAGCCTTCTGACGAGGTGTAAGGGGCTGAGCAGGTGCAGCGCGGGGGAGGCGCTGAAGCGGAAGATGGCTTTCCTCTTGTTCAACACGATAAAGGTCTGCCAAGAAGACACGCGCCAAACCACACACTCTAGCAATTAACACGGTGGGAAGATGAATAAAACAACAGCACCACCACCACCAACAACAATAACATTTAAGCAACATTTGCTGGATATGATTGAACTCTTTCTGTTTTGGACACGTGTCTATCTCCTTGTTTGGACACTGGGGAAATGCAAAAGCGCCTTGGTATGTAATGGGAGATCATGCATATTAGTCCCCAGAACTCTTTCCTTTAGAAAACAAACACCCAGACAAAAGACAATATTGGGAATGCCCCCAGCCATAAATGTCCCTGACCCCAAACCTGTAATTGTATATCAAACTGGTAATAAATATTGGTCATATCTCTGGGATATGTGTTGCTTTGCTGTTACGTAAGACAAAGCCATCCTAAAACAATTTTAATAGCAATTTTGTCCATTAGTAATTTTTCATTACTCTTCATTAAAGATGATTGGACAGACATAGTGTTTTACCTCAATCCCAGCACTGCACAGCTAATCCCAAAGTGGGATTAGTCATGCGGTGTTGGGTGGACGTTAATCCTAGCACTGCCTTTTAAAGTAATGTAAATAGCAACAACGTAGGCATATTATTTCCAGCTGTCTAAAAACCAGAATCTAAAAACGTTAAAAATGCATTCAGCAAAAATGGTTACAGTGTCTGGAGACCCATGAACATTTCACCTCACTTCAGTCATTAGAAATGTACTCCATTTGCCGCTCTAATGGTAACATGGGCATTTAATCATTTCACTAATCACTAATTGACCAATTAATGGACATGTAAGGTGGTATTAACCAATCCCAGCCTACCCTGTGATTGTTGCAGTATTGACCAATCCCAGCCTACCCTGTGATTGTTGCAGTATTAACCAATCCCAGCCTACCCTGTGATTGTTGCAGTATTAACCAATCCCAGCATACCCTGTGATTGTTGCAGTATTAACCAATCCCAGCCTACCCTGTGATTGTTGCAGTATTAACCAATCCCAGCCTACCCTGTGATTGTTGCAGTATTAACCAATCCCAGCCTACCCTGTGATTGTTGCAGTAAAACGGGTCGATGTCCTCCAGTGGGATCCCGACCAGCCTGGCGGGGATGTCACCGTAGATGCGCGGGAGGACCCTGCCGGCCTCCAGGTCTGGTTGCGGCTGGATCTGACCCACCTTTCCCGGACCGTGGGTGGAGTCCACGGGCTTCTTGGCCCGCTCCTCTGAAGCCCTCCGCTCGATGGCGGCCAGAGACTCGCGAGTGAGTCGCTGCAAGCCGTCTTGAGCCACTGGTAGCAGCGTGGCCGCCATTTTTTCATCCTGATTGTCCTGTAGAATTTAGCCACAGCTGAGAGAAGATGTCCCAGTCAGGAAAGACCCGTGTAAAAGGGCTCGCTCAAGAGGAGGCAAGTTCAGTCTGGTTCTTTTAAAACTTCTGAACTGGGGAGCACTGCAATTTGGCAAAAATGTACTACAGTGCTACAGTGTAAATTAACTACTTTGAGAATCAGTCTCTATATTTAAGGCTAGGCGGACAACCCATTTGAATAGCCAGGCATGTTATTAAATACTGATCTGGGGGTTCATGGGCACTCCCATTATGGTAAACTGGGATGTTATGATGGTGTCACTTCACCTCTTTTTATCAGTCGTTCGCATACTGAGAGCAGCAGAGTGCTGATGTCCCAGGGAGCCTTATGCCTGTGGTACCTTCTAGCTCCGCCCTTACAGCTGTGCTACCTTCTGACTCCGCCCTTACAGCTGTGCTACCTCCTGACTCTGCCCTCACAGCTGTGCTACCTCCTGACTCTGCCCTCACAGCTGTGCTACCTTCTGGCTCCGCCCTTACAGCTGTGCTACCTTCTGGTTCTGCCCTTACAGCTGTGCTACCTTCTGGCTCTGCCCTTACAGCTGTGCTACCTTCTGGCTCCGCCCTTACAGCTGTGCTACCTTCTGACTCCGCCCTTACAGCTGTGCTACCTCCTGACTCTGCCCTCACAGCTGTGCTACCTTCTGGCTCCGCAGACCAGAGGAGGACGTGTCCCTCTTTTGAGTCCTGGTTCCTCTCCAGGTTTCTTCCTCATGTTCTTGCGCACTGGGGGCTTCGACTCGGACATCAGTCAAGCTGCTTTGCGACTACGGCTGTTGTACAGAGCGCTACACAATTACATTTGACTTTGACTTTGTCGGCTGAATGCTGCTAATGTAAATGTATCCAATTATCTATATCCGTGCTGCACTGTCTGTCAACGGAGATCCGGAACACTGAGTTTTCCATTTTGTCCACTTTATTTCCCCCCCCCCCCTCTTTCCTGAGAGATGATTCATCGAACGCATTAGTGTACGTAAGAGAATGTGCTTTACTTTCTGTTTCGACGGTAGTTGCTGTATGCTTCCTCGCGCAGACAAAGCTAAGCAACACGTGTTTGTTGAGCTGCTGCACACAGTGTCACAGTATCTCCTCGTTTTGGAGGAGAGGCCAACGTCCTGATTTTATTTGACCTTCCGAGCCCTGTGATTGGTTGGCAGCATTCTAATAGAGCCCCAGGATGGTCTCTGTAACATGGACTCTGGATGGCTGTGGTGTTGCGGGGACTCAAACTCCAGGTCCAGGAAATAGAGCACAACATTATTGACAAACAGGTGAAGATCAGGTGAGCTGTTGACTAGAGCGTGTGGTAAACAACACAAATACATAAAAACTGTTAAAGCCAAAGAAAAGTGTAATTCAACTGAACAAATGTTGGTACAGCATGAATTCCTGTAGCCGGTCCCCAATGTGGCCACAACCAGAGACCATGTCAAACTACCATCCATCCATCCATCCATACATCCATTTTTTGTAGCTGTATACTTTTCAGTTAGGAAATCTCAACATTGAGTTAAACGAAGTTTAAGGACGTCTAAGTTACCGGGCATTATACTTTTCTCTGGTGATTTTAAGGTAAACAATTGATATTTTAGTTTGATGTCATAGTAAAAAAATATCTTTATATTAAATTTGAGCAAGTTCCATTGTCACCTTCTCATTTTTATTTTCAGGAGGAGTTTGGTTTCCCTGATCAGTCAGTACCGCAGCACTTTACACAGTGCTGTGCACAGCGTGCACAGAGCTTCTCTCGTGTCAAAGCTTCGTATGCTCACAGTGTTTCAGCTTCAACACTGAAATGAACATCCTGCATTTCACTAAAACAACAAAAGACTGAAAACTCGATAGAAAAAAAACCTGGTGTAGCTCTGCAGTCATAATGTACTTGTGATTCTGCTGTTGATTTTAAATTACTAAATTCATTCTGAAATTATTAATTATACATTTTTCAAATTGTCTTTAAATGTAAAAGTAATTGCACAAATGCATTTTTCAGTGAAGATGTGAAACCCATAAATGATATTGTTCACCAAAGCTCTAGAAAATTCTTGGGTTACATTTCCGTAGCTGGACATTTACATCGGCGTCTCTGACTTTCCTCACCTATGACTCCTGAACTGCTTTCAAGCTTTTAACTGCAACACACTTTCTGATAGCACAGAGCACACACACACATTGGGTTTCATTGCAGTACACTGTATGTAGATGACTAATCACTTGTGGCATTTAAACATACATGGCAAGTGAAAGAGTTCATGGCAGCCTGATGCCATCTTATAATACAACAACTCTCTTTATGTGCCTATGAGTGAGACCTTTACTGTAAGATCCTGTTAATGAACATCGTTATCCTCTCAGGGATTGAGACAAGACTCTGTTATCCTCTCAGGGATTGAGACAAGACTCTGTTATCCTCTCAGGGATTGAGAGAATACATTTTATGCATCATTTTAATCTTATGCATTTAATCTTATTTTAACTTCTCCACATCTTTTGTTTTGTTTCTTTAAATATTTTGTAATGTCTACTTTGTCTACATTGTTTGATATTTTTATTTAATTTCTAGCTAATTATTCATGTTTTTTCCTGTATTTCTATTATAATGTAAAGCACTTTGAATTTCCATTATGTATGAAAGGTGCTGCATAAACAAATTTACCTTGCCCAGGTACATGAGACACAAGTTCACACCCAAATTCACCCATGTTTATTAATCTATTTCAAGCAAATGACAGGACATTGCACGGAATGCAGTGAATCTGGTTTGTCCTTCATCTCCAGTGACCCAGTGAGACACACTCATGTTCCCATAATGTCTGTGTGTCGTCTTCTCTCTAATGTGTACTGGTTGTGCTTTAACAGGAAGGAACTGAGTGCAAAGGTTCTGTTTTTGTAGGCTTGTGTCCCATGTGCTTAGAAATGGAAGTTGCCTCTGAGCTTTTTAATAAACTTTACCCTGCAGTCAAAAACACGAGCTTTGTCTACACTGGAAGCTGCATTTTGCATTTTGTAGCATAACAGCACAACTAAGACAGTTCAAACAAGTAAGAAACTCTCCTCATGGAGGAGAGCGGAGAGGGAAACAGGACCACTAGTTTCCGATCTACAGTATCATGTGACGAGTGAGGACGAGGAGTGAGGACGGAAGGTGAGGATGAAGAGTGAGGATGAAGAGTGAGGATGTGCTTCAGTGATGATTGAGGTCTGCTGTCCATGAAATGTTTTTTCTTTTTCCCCTCATCCTGTTTGTTCGTGTTATTGATTCGGTTTTTAGTCATCTACTGGGTTTGCTTGCCTGGAGGATTTTTAGATTTCACTGGAATTCCACTGGAATGTCTGTAACATGCCACAAAACGTCATGATTTGGAAACATTTTAGACATTTAAATGAACTCACAGGTAGCCTCTTTTAAGTTGTGGAAAGCCTTATTAGTTATGATACCTTAATCACCTTGTTAAGACGCGCACTACGTCTTATAAAAATGAGAATACATACTATTTTGTGTAAGTTAGTCCAAGACTAGAGTTGATCTCTTTCCACAAGCCCGCCGTAAAGAAGGTTTTACTCACGTATAAACTGATCACATCATGACGTACACCGTTAAGTTTATTTTCCGTTGTCTTCAGTTTGCAGAATCTCGCTCCAAAGTAAATCCATTGTGTAAACTTAAATAAGTTCTTTGACGTCTCCCAGTTAAAGGGTATTCAACATAAAGCCGCGAGGATTTTTTTAAAGCATAAATTGTTTTCCTCTCACTCTTGTAATTCGTTTCTTCTAATCAGTTTTCTGAACCGTTTTCTTTTTGTACACACCGTAACACTTATTTATAACTTATTTATTCGAATACGTTATTTTAATTACCAGGAAAATGTGTAATTCGTCCGTCGGCAAGCGCGCAAAACATCCTGCGGTCGCTGTGCGCGCAACTCGGAAACTAGGCGCTCGCAGAACAGGAGAGTGGGAGGGAAACGCGTTCAAACCAGAGCTTGTCCATGAGCCGCGGGGAGTGGAAATCTGGTGCTAGAGGATTACACGGCATGTAGTATTTTGCGCGCAATACCATCAATGACAATTCGAAATGTTTTAAATATTGTGATTTTTAGCATTAATGATAAATAGTCGTAATTATTTTTAAACAGGCGGAGCTTTTGAACGGTGTACAAGTTTTGTGTTTTCTTCTTCGTAATTGCTGCCTTGGTGATTGAATGAAAGGGTTTCATGGGGGGGGGGGGCACTTGAGTGTTGCCGGTTAAATAATACTATTATTTAACTGCCCTTATATTTTATGCATAAATATTTGTATTCAGTTTTGTTTTCTTCAATTTAATTCTTTTAAGCAGAATGTCTTTATTTTCATGTCAACTTTTATTACAAGAGCAATGGACCAAAATATTAAATGGGACGATGTTTGACATTCTAATACATGATAATTATCAATTCTATGTTAAAAAGCGATTATTCTAGAGTGAAATAAAATATTTGCACGGCAGGCAAAAACATATCGCTATGCAACATCTGTAACAACGTCAGTTCCTTCTTTGCAAGGGGGATTGCGCCGTCTTCTGGTTCTTTAGACGCCTGTAAGTTTCGGCATCGACGCTATTCTCCGGGACACTAGATGGCAGTAATTACCCACTGGACTTCAAGTACTTGCAAATCTGAAAATCGAGTACGCTAGAGACGGAAGTACGGCGAAGGGTTTACTTTTGCTGTTTGTGGCTGGATCTACGATTTGTCTCTTGTTAAACAGCGCTAACCATGTCGGAAAGAAAAGTTTTGAATGTAAGCGTCTCGAATACCTATTTTCCAGTTCTGATGAATCTGATTTAATGTGGCTGAGAAACGAAAAGGACGATTTGGATATAGTAGCACTCCGAGATGGCTAGCCCTAGCTAGCTTTGTAGCTATCTAACTAAATAAAGACGTGGGGAGCAGAGCTGGCTAGCGTTTGTTTACTTTATCGTGGTCAGACTGGCTCATCTTTGAGAAATTAAAAAATAGTTAAAAATATTAATGCTTGTTTACTTGTTGTCTACGACGTGTGGTATAGCTAGTTAACAGCAGACAGCTACATATAACAGAGGATTGTTTACACGTCGAATTTACACGTTATCTTCTAAGCATTTATTGCTCACTAACTATGTATTTGTTTTCGTAGAAATACTATCCCCCAGATTTTGATCCATCAAAAATCCCTAAACTTAAACTCCCGAAAGACCGTCAGTATGTGGTGAGACTGATGGCTCCATTCAACATGAGGTAAGTGACGGAGGGTGGGGGGTCTGTATTGCATTGACGAAATCCTTAATTAAATGTATTCGGGTGATTTTTGCATGTGCAAATTTCTTGTATTTCTAAATGTTAATTTGCGTCCAGGTGTAAGACATGTGGCGAGTACATTTACAAAGGGAAGAAGTTCAATGCGCGGAAAGAAACGGTCCAGAACGAGCTCTACATGGGCCTACCCATCTTTCGCTTCTATATTAAATGTACCAGATGTCTGGCAGAAATCACTTTTAAGGTAAGAGATGGAACATCTTGATTGCCGTACCAGTGAAATGCTACTTGCTTTGGAACAGCACAGGCAGTAGGCTGGTATTGTTCTAATCGTCTTGGAACGAGCAACTCTGTGAGCAGCGTCAGCCTAGTGGGTAGGACTTTGAGCTAAGGTTGTTGTTCAGATCCTGTCTCTGCCATGCAGCCAATATTGGGCCCTTAACCCTCTGAGCTTCAAGGGGACTGTACAGTAGCTGACCCTGTTCTCTGATCATCTTCCAGGAATTCACCAGGATATGTGAAAACTGCATTTCATGGCTTATGTTTGTGCGTGTGGTTCCTCTCTCGAATAGACAGACCCAGAAAACACAGACTATGCTATGGAGCATGGAGCAACACGAAACTTTCAGGCTGAGAAACTGCTTGAGGAAGAGGAGAAGAAAGTTCAAAGGGAGCGAGAGGAAGAAGAACTAAATAACCCGATGAAGGTATTGTTGAACGATCTACCCGGCAGCATTGAATATATTCACAGAAAGCTAGCATGCCATGTATAATGGACTGTATGAACATTTGTGTTCCAGTAGATCCTTCCACAAGCTCCACTGAGTTTAAGATGCCCAGGTTCAGTTATCTAAACAATGTGGCATTAATCAATCCATCCCTCAGGTTCTGGAGAACCGCACACGTGACTCCAAGATGGAGATGGAAGTTCTGGAGAACCTCCAGGAGCTGAAGGAGCTGAACCAACGACAGGCGCAGGTCGACTTTGAGGCCATGCTGGGCCAGTACAAGGAGCTGGAGAAGAGACAGAGGGAGAAGGAGAAAGAGGATGATGAGAGGGAGACGAAGTGAGTGAAGAGAACGAAACGTTTCTAATTCTTTTGTACTGTGGTTTTGTAACCCGGTACAGCAACGCAGCGCTCGGGGGAACAAGTTAATCAGCTGGGAGGAAAAACATTGTTTTGAATTAAGTCTTTATGTATGCAGAAAGTACCTCGGATTAACCAGACAGAAAGAACACAAACCAGACAGCCAACCGTCAGCTCTGTGTCCTTTAATCTCAAAACAATCTGTCATATTTGTGCTCTGTAGGGAGATGCTGGAAAGGGCTTTGGTGAAGAGGCTCATGGACTCCGACTCTGACTCCGATCAGGACCAAGAGGACGGAAAAGCACTGAAGAGGCCCTCGGCTGAGAGACCTACAGACATCCTGACCACAGACACGGGCCCAGACGCAAAGGCACGGAGACCGCCCCCCTGCAACCCTAGACACCTACTGTTGTCTGTGCCACAGCCGTACTGGAACCTTTCAGTGCTGATTTTACACAAGCTAAGGGGCACTGAGCTGTGTTGGAGTGCTGGTGTCGCTCCATGTCAGACACCTTCCATCAGTTTTTATAATGCATCTGTGCATTTGTTCAGAGTTGTCCAAATGTACAGGATAATCTGACACAGCGATGGTAATCCCCTCCCCCGTGTCGTCCTTCCACCTGGCTTCATTCACCACGCAGTGCTGATTGGCCGCCATCCAGCGAAACCTCACTCCTCATTTGCATATAACTTTTCAACGTTTTCTTCGCTTAGTTTGCAATGCGCTCGCGCGCGCACACAGTCTTATGCGCTCAAATCACCGCCTGTCGCCATGGAGCTGAATGAGAGGCGGAGCCAAACCCGCCTCATTCGGCTGCGATGTAAACGGTCCGTTGGGGGTGGGGGGGGGGGGGATGTCAATGCAGAGCGACGCTTGTGTTGACCTGTGGGATCATGACCTTTCACCTGCCCCTTACCCCCCTACAGGGCCCCTCGTCATCTGGGGTGAAGCGCCAGAGGGTGGAGAGCTGGGAGAGGAGCGTGGGCGCACTGGGAGGCAGAGGAGCACTGGGATCACTGGTGGTGCGGAGAAAACCTGCAGTCATGACCTCAACCCAGCAGGCAGCGGCCGGACCCATCGCAGCTACAGGTGGGACCTTTGACCTATGACCTATGGGACAGGTTGGAGTCCCGCTGCAGGAGTGGCAAAAAGAATTAAGATGCTTCCACAGTCTAGAAACTAGACTGCTAATCATATTTACAATAATCGTGTGCGCTTTGAAAATAATCATTACGGCAATATGCCAAAGAGGTCGTTTGAAGTCATGTAAATAATTAATCCGCGTTGCTCTGTAAACTGAGATTTGGGGCTACAGTTCTGGCATTTTGGTAACTGTTTTCCGTTTTTCTCTGTTCAGATTCAGCTGCTCCTGAACCTGCACAAACACGCTTGACTTCCCCAGGCGGCTGCAGCAAGGCGGCGTCTGTTCAAAACAGTTCCTCTCTCGGCCTGCTGGGGGCGTACTCGGATAGCGACGACAGCGACAGCGACGACAGCGCCTTGTTCTGTACAAAGCTTTCGAAATGACATGCCACATGCAAAAGGACAGTCACGAGAGTAGACAGTCGCTCCTTTTTTAAAAATAAAATAAAATAAAATGGACTAGCAGCTGGATCCATTGGACATTTTTGACGAACACGCAAGCCTTTCTGAAGATGTTCTCTGGTTGAATCAATGGATCATTTCAAGCTTTGTGGTCTGTTATTGAAGTACAGATTTTTTCAGAAGTTCACGTTTTGAATGGGACAGGTATAGGAATCTCTGTTAACACATTTTCATCTTCCTCTGTGGTTGCATTATGTCTGTCAGTTTCTTAAATCGTGTCCCAAAGATTAAATATCAGAAGAGTATACTTTTTGTAACTCGGAGATCGCTTAGAATCTTTTGTTTGTCTGGGCTTTATTGCTGTTTCTCAACTAGCCTGATATACTGTTTATTGTGGTACTCAAGTTCAAACCACCATGATTAAATAGATCTTATCTGCATAGTGCCGGAGGGTGGTGTTTACTGTTGGGAATCTAAAGAGTGAGCAATGCGCATTTAACAATAGTTGCCGGAGATTCACTGCTGACTGGTTAGAAATAAACCCTAGTCTTGGACTACTAGTATCACATGTCCGTTTAACATCCCTCTTAGTATGGATTTAGGCTAAATGTGTAATTTATATAAGGTTTTCTTAAGGAGTCGTTTTTGAGGCCAGGCATCATAGCTTTTTCCTCTGTGTGTGATAGACTCTAGGGGGATGACAAAAGCAAAATCTGACACTCACGTTAATAACATTACAAATGCATAAATAATATGGCGATGTGCTTAATGCAATTACATTCCAGTGCAGAACAAAGAAGGCAGAAGTAGCCTGTGGGCATTGCCTACAAGTCAGCGGCGCTTGTGTCTTAAGCAGCTGTCTGCCATAACGGAGCTGGGCTGGTCTTCGCCGTCCCATTGCACGTCTTCCTACTCCTCCTCCTTCTCCTAAGGAGACATGGGCACCAGAGTTCATTGAGCAGTGTGTGATTTTTGTAAAGCACTGTCATGGTAAGTCGATGTAAGCTGCGTTGCTTGTTCTTACGGACCACAGAATTTAGATACGGTGTGTTTGTAGAGGTGCGTGTGAACGTGTTTTTTTAAGGGGATTTTTTTTACTAATGTGTCCGCGTTTTCGTTTATGTTTTTTTTCTGGCACAAAGCTGGAATTAGTTCACTGGCTAAATGGATGGTGTTCATTGATTGGTTTGAATTGTTTGCGAATTATTTAAAGTGCAACGTAAACCGTTTGTTGTAAATGAATCGTTTTGCCTCGTTTAAATGTAATCAGTTATTTATTTATTTTCCCAGATTTTAATTATTTCGAATAAGACGCCGTTAGCTTGTTGCTAGCTAACATGGTCCTTGTAAATAACATAACCCGACAGACTTGCTAACTATAGCTAGCTAGCGAACACTAGTAAAATGTGTAAAAGTGTAATTTTGCTATAAGCCATATGCCGATAACGAATCTGTTGGCTATTAGAAGATCAGAAGGCAAGTTTGGTTTGGTTGGAGAAATGTCTAAGTTTGTCTAGCTAGGCTACGTTAGCCAGCTAGCAACGGTAACAACTGTTAGTCAACCCTGCTGGAAAACTTTCTGGGAGGTGAAATATTAAAGCCAGCGCATGTTTTCTGATTAACCTTCGATACATCGATACTCCACCACAAAATAAAACAACATGCTACAGGTTGAACGTGTACATAAAATAAAATATAGCTAGCTAGAAAGGTTGAGCTGCTACCACAAAGGAGGCGTTGTCCTTTAGGGAGATGTGTCTGGCTGCCAAAGCACTGTGATTTATTTTCTGTTTAGAGAAATCCAAACTAAAGGGGGACTGAGGTGCACTAAGGTATCGAGAAGACCACTACAGACAAAGGTATCCCATCCTAATGCACGACGAATTCTATTGATTTCCTCCAAGTTTCCCAGAAATAATGCAATTATTAGGGACCCATTTTAAAACTTTAACGTGGCTTGCTGTGATGACCTATGTTAGTCATGGGAACGTTTAGGGACCCCGTTCTGAATGGGGGATAAAGTGGGGATGATTTTTATCCCTTTACAATCTCTCATCAGTTGACCTTTGAGTGGAGACCATTTGTTTTCTCTCTTTTTTTAGTGCAGACCCATGGCAAAGTGGTTGAAAGATTACCTCAATTTTGGCAGCAGAAAAAACCCTCCTCAGCCCCCCAAGCCAGACTACACCGAGAGCGAGATCCTCCGGGCCTACCGCGCCCAGAAAGATCTGGACTTTGAGGACCCGTACGAGCGCTCAGAAAACCTGGCGCAGAACGGCCCGGCGAGCACCGACTCATTTCCAGCCTTCGGAACAATTCTGCCCAACGGCATGGAGGTCAAGATCGTGTCTCCCAAACACAGGCTGATAAAAGTGGAATCTCAGGAATTTGTTCGCTGTAAGAACCCGCTGAGCATCGTGTCCTTCGCCGAGCACCATGCTCCGGTGAGTGCTAACAATTAATAATCATTTTTTTACACACACTTTCTACAGTGCTTGCTTCACCTAGTAGTCTGAAAAAAACCCGAATTTCCCTTAATGGTGATATAATGAAACTTGCATGAACTTAAAGAATGACGCGTTGTTTTAGTACAGTTTACAACCTGCATTATTGTAATGACGTGTAATTGCAGTTAGTTTAAACAGACCCTTTATTAAGCACCTGCTCCTGACTGGTAACCGTGAGCCTGAGCTTGTCTGCGTTTTAAAAGCACACAGCAGAGCTGCTGTAGGCTAACTTGTTGTCCCCAAGTCTGTAAGATTGTAAACTGCTGCCTGTTAAGAGGTTTTGGTTGTCCTGCCTGGGCTACGTGCCCATGGATACTGTGAAGGGGGATTTCTGGATCTGAGAGCGTTTGGCTGGCCTCCATGTCACAGCATCACATAGTTTGCTTCTCCTCGAGTGTCCCTAAAGTGCACAGCTACATTTGCAGAGGTTTCTGTGTAGGCGGGTATGAGTCAGCGCGTAGACAGTGGCGCAGGTTAGCGTGTTAACACAGGCAAGCGCTCTAGGGTGGAGGTGGACGGAGGTTGGAGTCAGAGAGACTCTGGTTGTGGTCAGCGCGGACTTCATCAGGCCAGAGTAGTTGCTCTGACTTGAGGGCTCTGTTGGATCAGAGCGTGAATAGCACTCTAATTAGAATGTAATCAAATGTTGGAAATCTGTTATTTTAGTCTGGATGGTTTTGAGTTGGATTAGATTGGTTTTAGCCAGGCACAACCGCTGCCTGTTTGCGGTCGTTGATTCTGCCCCCGCAGACGTACGATGCTTGGTGAGCTACAGTAGGCACAGTGGCAGTTGTGGTACGGTACTTGGTAATTACCCCTCTGAAGGCAATGAAATATTAAAACCAAGAGACAGAGGGAGACTTTTCCTTCATTAGCCTCCAAGGTGAACGTGATCTGTAAGCCTACGGCAATTTCAAACGCACATTTTCTCACACGCTCAGACCGACTTCATTACGTTGTAGAGCGTCGCTCTGGAGCCCAAGGGCACTGCTCCTCATTATCAGCTAATCTTGTTTACCTGTTAACCTTCAAACTTAAGAGCCCCATCAAAGTGCCTGAGCTAAACCCCCACCCCACACACACACACACACACACACACATGAGAGTGATGAGAAGTTATGTAAGCAGAACGATCACGGTCCTGCCTGTGGGTAAATATGTGAGGGCAGCGTTCTCCCTCACGCTCTCTTCTCCTCCTTGTTGGAACACGCACCTCCGCGCCGTTTCTGTGCGAGTCGACTCCTCGGCCGCCACGTTGCTGCCGGGCGTGGCAACTCGGTCGGGGGAGACGGCGCTCTGGGAGACCAGCAGAGCCTCACGAAGTAGGTGTGACGCTGCTCGGCGCCCTCACCGTCGCCGCTACTGTGCCCGTGCGCGCAGGAAGCCCACAGAGGCCTCCGTGCCCTTCGTCATGCGAGGGCGGCTCACACCCGCATGGCATCGACATCACCCCTCTTCTTCCTCACTCGCATCTCCTTTGGAAGATCTCTCGTTTTCTCCCATCATCCTTTCCATTGCAGGCGCTATGCTTGACACGGGGCTTGTGCGGTGTCTTCTGCTCATGCTGGGATTTTGTGTTCGTTGGGGGGTTATTAAGCCAGTAATAAGCTCCAAGGCTTGGTAGGACGTCGCTGGCGCGTTCTCCCTCGATCCCACTCAGTCTCTTTGTATCTCTTGTTTTTTTCTCTCTCTTTTCTACCTTTGTGTTGTTACATCGCTCCGCTGCACTTAATCTCCAGGCCCCCTCTTCTCTCCCCAAGTCTTTTGTCGATAGACAATGCTTAATCTCTCTCTCCCCCCACCCACCCCCCAGTTGGTTCCATCTGCCCCGGCTGTGGTCGACACGGATTACTCCGACCCGTTTGACGCCCGGCCGGACCCGCGGGCCCGTCTGGGCTGGGAGCACGACTCCGTGGAGAACAGCAGCTACATGGAGCCCTTCGAAGCCCAGAGAGTCATTACGGGTGAGACGCCTCCCCTCCCCCGGCAGCCGTGAGCACGGACGACGGGGAAACGCACATTCGTTTAATGCCCAGAGGCACATTGCCAGGAGTGGCGTTCGTTCAGGAGAGGCTCGCCCATGCAGGAAGCCCACGTGCAGGGCGTGTCGGCCAGCGAGCGAGACTGAACGTACCTTATAATCGTATGTGAAGAGCTATTTGGCAGCATTGGAGTAACATTGTTTGCACTCAAGCTGGAAGTTTAATACAGCCCCCTAGAGAAAGCGGAGGGAGAATTTCCACAGACGCTTCGGCACGTGTGGAGAGATTTCGGGGAGCGTTTATCCGACTTCTGCCCGTTGTGTAGAAGCCGTCTGCTGTGGTACAGGACACAAGAACCCAAAGGAGAACAGTTCCTGTTTAACCTTATTTTAGGTTTGCTTGTGTTCCAGAGTTTGGCGTTGAGAAGAATTCCTTTCTCCTCCAGCTTAGTGCAGTTTGAGTCGTCAGCAGTGATCTAGAAAATGGTGTCTAATTGAGTGTGACGTTTAAGCCATTTGTGCTTGTAGCTGGAGTGGAACGCTGGGCAGCTCTGAGCAGCTTCGTGTTCTCATGAAATGCACATACAGATAGTAATAATAACATTTCTTTAATAAAGTGCCATTCTGACCTTAAAAGCAACTTAAGTGATCACAGCGCCGTGGCTGTTTATGGACGCCGTCACTGCTGTACTTGGGATGCCCTCCAGGCGATCTAGAGCTGTGAGCATATCAAAGCCTGAGGGGCTGTTTGTCACCCCGCAGAGCTGCAGCACGGCTCGGAGCAGAGCGCCCGGGGCAGCCCCCGGCTCTACGACAGCCCCTACGAGGAGAGGGGGCACCGTTGGGCCACCCCCACCCACAAGGAGCGGGAGAGCCGTCTGCCGCAGGACGACGAGAGGCCAGCGGACGAGTACGACCAGCCCTGGGAGTGGAAGAAGGAGAACATCTCCAGAACCTTTGCTGGTGAGTCTCACTGAGCTCCAGGGCCCTGGAGAGATAGATGGAGTAGGGTGGAGAGGAGAGGGGTGATGGGGCATTAGAATAGCAAAGAACAGAAGGCGAGCGGCCCGGGCGGAGGGGCAGAAGGAGAACAAGAACCCGTCCGAGCCTGAATCGCTCCGACGGTGCCGCAGACCTGTGAAAGTGGAGAGATTCGTGAGGGACGCGCCGGGCACGTACTGGGCTCTGTGACCTGGCGGTGCAGATCGTGCTGTCAGCAGTCAGTCATTTGAGGACAGAGTCAGGGCTGTACTGGGTTTAAGGGAAGAAGTGAAGTGTCTCTGGGCTCAACTGCTCAAACACGCGTTAAAGAGGCTCGTTGAAATGCATCACTGGAAAAGCATGTCGCATGTTTATGAACACTTGGCCAGAAATGGTGAATGAATTATGTTCGCATAACGAGGGGGGGGGGGTCGCAAGAGAAGGGTTAGAAGAAGCTAAACAACCCCAGACAGAGGGTGGGGGAGGGGTGAAAGAGTGGCTTCAGGGACAAATGGGGCAAATTCCAAGAAGTGGCTGAAAGGAACAGCTAGGATTTGGCTGATGACCTGCTGTTCGTCTGGGTGGGAACCCCTCCCCCCACCGCCTGCTACGCAGATCAATTCCGTCCAATGAGGAACGGGACCAGTGATGCGAGAGTGACGTAATCGCCCAATCACAAAGAAGTGCGGTTTTACAAGCCGGTGGTAGTCTTGTCTGCAGCTACTATGCAGTGGTGTGAGCTGTGGATCCATCGCTGTTTCTCTCTGTTTATTATCAGGTTTTCACTCTGTCATGCTTTCAACATGTGCAACTCTGTTAAAACACGGGTGCCATTTTTTCCATGTGCTCAGTCCAGTTTGACGGCGCCGGTCGGGACCACTCCACTCTGCCCCACGGCGAGCCGCAGAGGAGAGGTGTAGCACCCAGCACCAGCCTTCCATCCACCAAGGCCACGACCCAACATCGGCCCGGGGAGCCCCACACCGTCCTGGGCGAGAGGGTGGACCCCACGAAGCCCCTCAAACAGCAAGTGTACGTGTTGCAGCCCAGAACCCGCCCAACCCACTGCCGTTGTGTTGAAACCCTGACTGAACCGTGTGTGTGTGATAGGTGGTACCACGGTGCATTAACCCGTTCCGAAGCAGAGACGCTACTGACACTGTGTAAAGAATGTAGTTACCTGGTGAGGAACAGCCAGACCAGCAGAAACGACTACTCCCTCTCACTGAGGTACGTCCCCCCACACCTGCGCACCCGTCCCCCCACACCTGCGCACCCGTCCCCCCCCCCACACCTGCGCACCCGTCCCCCCCACCTGCGCCTCCGCCCCCCCCTGCGCCCCTGCGCACCTGTGCCCCCCCACACGCCTGCACCCCCCCCCACACACGCGCACCCGTCCCCCCCCACACACGCGCACCTGCCCCCCCACACACGCGCACCCCCCCCCACACACGCGCACCTGTCCCCCCCCACACGCCCGCACCGTCCCCCCCACACCTACGCACCGCCCCCCCACACCTGCGCACCCGTCCCCCCCCCCCCACACCTGCGCACCCGTCCCCCCCCACACCTGCGCACCCGTGCCCCCCCACACCTGCGCACCCGTCCGCCCCCCCACACCTGCGCACCCGTGCCCCCCCGCCTTTGCAGAACATCCCTCTCCCATGTAGGGCACTAACCCCTCTCACACTCCTTCAAGGTTACAATAACATTACCAGACTCTCCCGGATCCTGATATCGTCTTCCAGGCAGTGTAACCTATAATGCAGTAATGTTCTCCCTTATAATCTCTAGGGTCACGTAAAAGCATTCTCTCTCTCTCTCTCTCTCATATCGAGTTCTTGACCCCCTGCTTGTTAATCATGACATGTCGTTAGAATCTGCAGTTCTGCACGCCGTGGCAACCACGGATCGGTAGCGCTAAGACATCTCCGGACACGCCTCACTTGGAGCAAATCGGATCCTGCTAAATGCAGTTCAGTTAGTCCGTGCACTCCGATGGTTTCAGGGATCCATCGGAATTGGATTCGTTCCTCACACGTGCTTTGATCAAGTCATCGGTATTTATAGGGCACCAAACGAGGGCAGGTGTGTGTGCGCCCAGGAGCCTCGTGGTAAAACCGGGTGATTTCAGCCGTCTCGAGCGTATCCAAGGCAACCGTAGCCGTCCTTGCAGCCTAGGTGCGGCGCGTTTGCACAGAAGCTCCGTGATGTTGGCGGCGCCGAGCAGAATCGGCCGGGCGTTCGCACGCGCTCCGAAACAAGCGGGGTTGATGTCGGCAGGATTTGTTGCCATGGATAAGTGGTTCCGCTGGTCGCGTTCGGCTTATTTGCATGCTAATCCACAGGCTTAAATGCGTCAGGTCCCCAGTGCCTGTTTTCATCCGTTTCCTCTTTTGCCACATCATCACTCACTCTCTCCCTCTTTCACTCTCTCCCTCTCTTTCTCTCTGTCCCTCCCATGTTGACAGCACTCTGCAAAGCGCTCTTAATCCTGCACAGATGTGTGTGTGTGTGTGTGTGTGTGTGTACGCGGACCTCCTCGTCTGTGTTGGTCACTGGTTTCTCGCTGTGATTCCCCACAGGAGCTCCCACGGCTTCATGCACATGAAGTTCTGCCTGACCTGCGAGGGGCGCTACGTCCTGGGGGAGAACAGCCCTCCGTTCGACACCATCCCCGCAGCCGTCCACCACTACACCACCCACAAGCTGCCCATCCGTGGGGCGGAGCACCTCTCCCTGCTCTTCCCCGTGGTGGTGCAGACGCTCTGAGGACGTGCGCGCACACACACACACTCAGGGCCTCGATTTGAACGGATTTGCGGTGGCGCTTTGTGTTTTGAGCTGAAGTGTGTTTGTTTTTGTGTGTGGATTCATGATGACGGCTGTTTCGCCATGAACATTTTCGATACTGGTCCAAAGCGCCGTTGATATGCAAATTTGGCTGTGGTCGGCGCTGTAGTTTCAAAGGCTCTTTTGAGACGACACAAATCCACACTGCACACCCCGCACAGCTGTTTTAGGGTAACGTCCACGTAGCCCTCACACTTGTGGCTCCACTGCTGTGTTAATGGGATACGCCTTCATTATAGCGACACACTGGTAGCAGCAGAGGTGCACAGGACCCGTTTTAGCCGTAGATCTACCGATGTTACGCTGTACCGTCCGTGCCGTAGTCGAAGAGCACCTGTCCGACTGGGAAGAGACGTGTCGGACAAACGTGAAGTCGCTTAGTAATCTGGGAAGACCATTTGAATAAATCCCAGTCGTCCCAGTGTGAGCGGGTGTGAAGGAGCTCAGGTTGCAGGCGTGGGGAGGCGTGGCTGTCGTCTCCTATGGCGGCTGAGGGCAGTGATTGCTGTGTCCGGAGGTGCGGGTAAGAATGGGCGGGGCCTCCGGCAGGCCCCGATGGCTCCTCCCCTCTCCACTCCACTCCGGCAAGCACGGTTTGGGGAGAGGACTGAACCCCCACACTGGCAGCAACCAATCACAGCTTCAAATCTTTAAAAAAAAAAATAAATAAATAAAATGGCAAAACCTGCAATTCTTTGTCAGGAACTACTGAACTCGAGCACATATTAACACTTTCTCCGTCGTGATTGTAATGTTTCATTTGCATTAGATTGAATTTTTTTGTAAATAGAAGCAATAGACATTTTTAAATAAATATGCAGATATCCTGATCACAAGAATCACCACAATAATTATTCGCACCCTTTGTAACCGACTTCTCTGCTAGTTGAAACCTGAGGTTATTCGGTGCAGTGAGTCCTGAATGAAGCACTAAAGAGCCAAAGAGCATTCGCCGTTCCTTCATCCTGCGGACGAGACGTCGTCCCGAACCTGAACCTGCGATGCATGATGACGTCTCTCTGGCCATCGCTGGCGTGAAGATTCCAGGGCTGGTGCGCATTAGCTGGTGAGCAGCGGAAGTCGGCGAGGGCAGGCAGGGTCGGCCAGATGGCTCTGGTGCGCACGCGTCTTAACGGCGTGGACGTCGGGACGCGGAGTAGCAGGACTCTTGCATAGAGTAATGTTGGAGAAGCACTCGGCTATGCTGACGGAACAGAACTGATTTTACTGTCTGTAATGTTTCTAGATCTCTATTTCTTTTGAATAAATAAATGCCGTTTTTAAACAAAAAATAAAAAGCCTTTGTGATTGTTGCTCCTGTTCTTGTGTTCTGTGTATTGTGTGGATGAATGTGAGACAGGGCTTTGGAAGAACGTTTGCGCTGTGGGTAAGTGAAGCAGAGAGTGAAACACCCTCTCTTGCTCGGTCTCCCTCTGTCTCGCTCGGTCTCCCTCTATCTCGCTCGGTCTCCCTCTATCTCACTCGGTCTCCCTCTATCTCGCTCGGTCTCGCTCTGTCTCTGCAGTACATGTTCACTCTTTCTCCCTTCTGCACCCTGACTCCCAGCATAAAGCACAACCACAGATGGATCTTTCTAGCCTTCCCACAACACGGGCATAAAAATAGGTCACGGCTCTCGTGTGGGAATTGGTCTATATGTGCAGTGATGGTTGTGCGTGTGTGTGTGAGAAGTAGTAACTTTGTACAGAGATGTGGTGCTGCCTTTCATATTGCTTCTGCAGACGGAGTCACTTTGACTTTTCTTAAACCGCCTATTATTAAAGATTGAAACTGCTTTTGTGATATAACTGTTGGACTGATTTTATATATATATATATATATATATATATATATATATATATACGGTCTTAACAGAGGTGCACTTGGCAGGCTGTATAGTGTACACACCACATTTGCAGTGCCGTGTTGCCCAGCTGACAACGGCTATCTACAAATGCTGTCCCAACGATAAATTGCTGAGTCATGTTCGTCCTTGTATTGCACAACAGTGAACGTGTCCTAGTTTTTATCATCGGAACGGCATGACTTTGCATCCTGGCTTGAGACGGTACGTCTCATAAACCCAACGTCACATGATGCTTCCTCTGAGAGGCTGGAGGTGTGTGTGTGCGCGCGTGTGTGCGTCTGTGGTAGCCTCACCGGCTTGCCTCCCGAGTGCTAGTGGGGGATGTAGAGGGCCCTGAGGCAGAAAGAGCAGGGACGTTTCATCAGTGATGGGTCAGAGGAATGTCCAAAATAACCATGGTAGCGGCTGCGGGTGCCATGGCAACAGCAGCATCCTAACGGTACATCCCTGTCCTGCCCTACCACTGTCGATCTTTTCATCTGACATTACACTCCTACAATACAATCAAAGTTAAGTATTCAAATAGCCATTTATGGCCCATCCTTTTACATTTTTAGAATATATGACATGCCTGGACTTAAAATTGTAATTGTATTATAGTTGCCGTTTTAGTGGAAAGAAGCACAATCATTTATATTGGCACATGAATTTATGTTCCATTCAAACAATGTTGCAAAAGTTAAAGCATGACATCTATATAGAATTCGTTACAAAGGGCGTTTCTGTGGGACTATAATCAATTTCCACAATATAGAGAACTCACCAGTGTTAAATTATCAGACTCGGATTAACTTCGCGGCATTGTTTGACCAGGGATTTTATTTTTTTCAGTGACCTTCAGTGTCTGATCCGGACATTTAAGCAGAGAGGAAGAATTCGTTGCGCAGTTGCTAATGCGGTTATGAGCTGCTCAAATCTCAAATGTAAACAATGCACTCATGTCTTTAACCCTTCCCTGACACCATGTCACATTTGACTTATGCCGGCGATATCCGTATGGAAGGATATCGCCATCTAGCGGTGCAACCGGATGTTGCAGGTCCATTAATGGTTATCAGACTATAAAAATGTCAGAATTGCAGCACAAGACGTACAGGACACACTGACTTCTGGGTTCTGCCTGGTGTAAGCACTGACCCTGAATCAGGTGTGGTGTGTCTCACCTGGTCAGATCCTCGATGTCCACCAGCATGGTGTCCTGCTCCATGTGGAGTTCGTCTCTGATCAGGAGCAGCTGCACCAGCTCCTCGTTCAGACCTGCTCACAGCAGAGACCCCCGCCCACATCACACCACCACGGAAGGAGTACATGTGCACTAAAAAGCATTTTTAAAAATGTGCTCTGATTAGAAACTTCTCTAATCATTTACTTAAGCAGCACAGATGACCACAACATTTTAGTAATCTTTTTGTAAAACAAATAATGTTCACAGAGAAACTGATAATGAAGTCACAGAGAGATCACAGAGAGATATAACGAACAGCTAGAAGACCAATTAACACTAATTAGGTCAATTGACAACATGATTGGGGAGTAAAAAGAGCCTCTCAAGAGTGTCTCTCAGAAGCCAAGATGGTAAGAGGATCACCAATTCCACCATTGTTGTGCAGAATGGTTAGCAAAGACTTCAGAGACAAAGACCTCAGAGACATGTATTACCTAACTCTTGCTACCTTAAAGACATAAAGACTCTTACTAACCTAAAGACCTAAATGGCAACACGGTGGCTTGGTGGTTAGCACGTTTGCCTTTCAGTACTGGGGTTGTGGGTTCAAGACCCTTGAAGACATGTACTACTAAACTCTTGCTACCTTACAAACATGTATTACCTAACTCTTGCTACGTTAAAGACATAAAGACTCTTACTAACCAAAAGACCTACATGGCAACAAGGTGGCTTGGTAGTTAGCACGTTTGCCTTTCAATACTGGGGTTGTGGGTTCAAGACCCTTGAAGACATGTACTACTAAACTCTTGCTACCTTACAGACATGTATTACCTAACTCTTGCTACGTTAAAGACATAAAGACTCTTACTAACCTAAAGACCTACATGGC
>JAGXOD010000321.1:0-24339 GCA_020368025.1 Brachyhypopomus occidentalis
CTGGCATGTTCATAGTTGCGCCGACTCCCCAGTGCCTTTACCTGACATGCAGCCCCATATCATCAATGACTGTATAAATTTGCATTTTCTCTTCAGGCAGTCACCAGTATGTTTGCCTTTAACAACCTTCCCATGTTGTTTGTATTTGGTCCAGATTTTAGACACAGCTGACTGTGAACAACCAACATCTTTTGCAACATTGCATGATTTACCCGCTTTTGAGAGTTTGATAATCAAATCAAATCAAAACATTTTAATGTTTCTTGAAGCCAGAAAGTTGCCATTTGAAATGACTTTAGTTTTGTCATGTCTGTGATCTGCTTTTTTTCTACAAAATTAAACAACTGAATGAACATCCTCCGAGGCCGGTGATTCCATAATTTTTGCCAGGGGTTGTAGAAAAAAGTCCGCACACACAGTAGCGCCATTCACTCTAGTTCTCTTGCCAAGTGCGTGTGTGCCATCTCTTGCTATCTGTTATCCATCTTAAAATCTATTTATTTACTTAAAAACCCGAGGGCTGATGCAGGAATACCCTCAACTCTGTGATGTCGCCTTGAAGATTCTCCTCCCTTTTGCTTCTACATATTTGAGGCAAAGTTCTCAAAAATGACTACATTCAAAACTAAATATTGCAATCGTGTCACAAATCGAGGATGATTTGAGGCTTTGTTTATCAGACATTGTGCCAAGAATTGAGGATCTTTGCAAGGCAAAGCAGATCTCACATTAACATGGACTACCTGAAAGCTTTGGAGGGGCCCAGCTTGCAAAAGGTTGAGAATTCATGTTTTTGCCATGGTAATGGTCTTAATTTTTAATCTTAGAGGTCATAAAATTCATTAAATTTGTAGGTCAAAAATGTGCAGATACTCTGCAAGACGCGACACATCGACACCAGTCGTCTCAGCAAGATCACCAAGGTATGGGAAACTAGCGGATTTGTCAGTTTCCACTGACTGTACTGGATTACAGATCCCTCATCTTAAAAGATAGTGCTACCCTTCCCCTTGGTGTTACTATCTGAGTTGACAGCAGGATATTACCACATCACTTTGTACATGTGATTGGTGGGTCCCAAGGGACTGAGTTGAAAGACACCATTTTAAGGGGTATTTTGTCCAAATGAACATTTTCCGTGCATAATTTGCTGCTCTCGTTCCATAGCCCGGTGCTTTGGACTTCAACAACCAGCGTTTTCCCCAGAAGGGATTGTGAGGCAGCTGGGGCAAAGGCAGCAGTGGTGGGACTGGAGTCAAGCCCAGTGGAGAACAGGGTAAGGGTAAGCACCAGCACCTGCTTGGCCTCCCACTAACCTCTTAAGATGATTACATGTTGATCATTGCCAAACATTACAGTCATCAGTAAGAAAGCCCTGTAATAGGTGACTTGACTTGGTTCTCATCTGGCTCTCTCCTCTTTGAAGAATCTGGCTGATCCACCACCAGCACCCTCAACCACTTCTCCGCCCTTCAGCAGTCAGGATCTTCGTCCACTTCTTCCTCTGTGCACACTGACACATAATTTTAATACAATGTCAAAACAAGCAATTAGACAATAGCATTCACCCTATTTTAAATGATAGTTTTCCGTCTTTTTGTCAGTTGACTATAGATTATCTTGCTCTGTAACGTAAAATGACTATTAACTTTATTTAAAATGCACTCTGTGGTGAATGGATTTAATCACAATGTTCATTCCGTCAAATGTCCACTAGATGGCTGCATTGCGCAAGAAATGGTGAATGGATTTAATCGCAATGTTGATTCCTTCAAACATCTACTAGATGGGGTGAGAACTTAAGGCATACTACGCTTGTGAGTTAGGAGGCGATTTGATGAAGTTTGAAAAGTTTAACTTCTTCGTGATAGCGAAGTAGCAAAAAACAAACTTTATACAACGTACCGACGTGAAATCGCGGTGAATCCAACTGTATGTAATTTAAAACATTGAATGTATATCAATTCGCGTACATTAAGGTATAGCTAGCTGTCTATGAAAATATTTTTACTGAACTAATTTCATTTAGTATTTTAACATAATCATGAAAAAAGTCTTGCCCTTTGAATGAGGTCTGTCCATAGCTTGTAAAAATTTTGTTGGCTCAGCAATTAAACTTTCTCAGCGTCGTGTCCGCTGGAACGTGTCCGGAGGAATCCCGTTTGCCCAGCTATATGATATGTATTATGCATTGATGTATAGCACACTTGTAATACAGTAATATAATTTGCCCAGCTATATTTTATACTTATATTTTATTTCATGTTGTGCATTTGTAGCACACTTGTACTTATTTAAAAACTAGTTATTGATCATTTTTAAATGTTTATCTAAAAAAAACGAAGATAATTTCCACCAGGGAGTCAGTTAGTTAGTCAGCCACCAATGCAAACTGTCTATACTTTCTTTTGATTCCCCTCTTGAAGTTAAATTTTATTTATTTGTATTAATGTATTTAGGCTATGTGTTTTCAGTGTAATACTCCACAACTCCCTCATTATAGTTTGCTAAATTCAGGTACCGCATGGTTACTAATGCTAGCTAGGAAAATAGTGAATCACTCAGATTGTCACGGTGAGGGAGCCGGTCATCCACCAGAGGGCGCGTGCTCAGCCGGGAGAACACCGGCAGAGTCACATGACCAACACAAACACGCCCCCTAGACACAAGACACTTCCCCGATCCCAATCACCGGCATATTAATCACCTGAGTCCAATTATCACTTACCTTTATATTCCTACAGGTCCTGTCATCCGGTGTTGCACATTCTACGCATTCGTCGCTCCTACTGGACCTTACCTGCTCCTCGCGTCTCTTGTGCCTTGGCTGTTGTTTTTTTTCTCATTGAGCTGAATATACCTACCTTTATTTTTGTTCTTTTCCTTATTTGTAAATATGGAGAATAAAGATATGCATTCGAGCTCCTTGCCTCCTGCTGCTGTCCAACCCCGTTACAGAATGTGCAACCTGGACCAGCAGGAGAGGAGAGTCCCTCTCCCCCTAGAGGTACTATCGGCGCAAGGTAGGCTGCTGGGACAACAGCAACAAGAAATAGGCGAACTAAAATCGCTGATGCAGGCCTTAACCGGTTGTGTGCAGGTTCTCTCCCACCAGGCACAAATAAGTACTCCAGTGGAGCACCCAGGATTGCCCCTCTCACCCCCCGAGCCATACGATGGGGACCCTGAGAGATGCGAGGGCTTCTTGGTTCAGTGCCAAATTTATTTTTCGGAGAGACAAGGTGTTAGCGAACGAGCCAAGGTCTCGATATATTATTTCCCGCTTGACGGGAGAGCTCTAACCTGGGGGCAGCTTTAATCTCGGGATCCTCCGTTTTGCTGCAAAATTATGACTCATTCATCGAGGAGTTTAAGGAGGTTTTTAACCACCCTCGACGTGGAAGAGCAAGCGGACAAAGCCTCCTGGATTTGAGACAGGGTTCGCGGCCCGCCCGCTTCCGAAGTTCGCTGGAATTTTCGCACGGTGGCCGCCAGTACTGGATGGAATGACGCGGCTTTGGTGGATGTTTTTCTAGCGAGTTTAAGACCTGAGTTACGGGCAGAACTTACCTGTCGTCAGGACACCCGTACTCTGAACGAAGTAGTGCGTCTAGCGATCACGTATGACAGACTCTTGAAGGAGAGAAAGGAAGGAGGAAGCTCCATACGTAACACGGTTACCCCGGAGAGACAGCCAATGATCGAACCAGCGGAGCCGATGCAGCTCGGGATAACGAGACCTCCCAGGGAGTCCACCCACACGGGTGGCCGCAGAGTTCGGGTGAGTAGCTCCTTGGTGAACAAATTGCTAGAGATCCCAGTGCAATTAACTTACCAGCGCGTGTCTTTGGGGGTCTCTGCCCTAGTGGACTCGGGAGCAGCGGGAAACATGATGAGTTCAGAACTGGCCAAGAGGATGCGGATCCGCCACGCGAGCTGGAGGAGCCACGCAAAATGCAAGCACTGGATGGCAGGCCTGTGGGCGGGGGCTTTATTCGTTACTACACTCCCCGGTGAAGCTCACTGTTCAAGGTCACACAGAACACGTTATTTTCTTAATTTTTTCCGAGCCTACTCACGAGATCACGTTAGGTCTTCTCTGGTTACGTTCCCAAGGTCCCCGTATTAGTTGGCACACAGGTAATATTACCGGCTGGGCCGCGCCCTCCATCGCTCGGCTCCCTCTTCCCACCGTGAAGCTGTATTCCACCACAGTTGAAAGCCCTGACGCAGCTAGCTCCCAGATCGTACCTCCCCCTACAGAGATCTCTCTGAAGTGTTCAGCCCTGTCAAGGCTGCGCAACTCCCGCCGCATCGGCCATGGGACTGCTCGATCACACTGAAGGAGGGTAGCGTACCACCCGTGGAGCAGTTTATCCTCTGTCCCAGGAGGAGGGAGCGCCATGCAACAGTATGTGAGGGAGGCGTTAGCACAGGGTTACATCGTTCCCTCCACTTCGCCGGCCTCGGCCAGCGTCTTCTTTGTGAAGAAGAAAGACGGGGGGCTGAGGCCATGCGTGGATTATCGAGGGCTCAATTCCCTCTTAGTGGGGTATGCGTATCCCTTGCCTTTGGTGCCTTCGGCACTAGAGCAGCTACGGGAGGCGCAGATCTTCACTAAACTCGATCTACGCAGCGCCTACAACCTCATCCGCATCAAGGCAGGGGATGAGTGGAAAACGGCGTTTAGTACGTCCTCGGGTCACTATGAGTACCGGGTCTTGCCGTATGGCTTGGCATCGGCACCGTCTTTTTGCATGGCGTTTATTAATGAAGTCCTTTGAGAATATCTGGGTAAGTGTGTCGCCGCTATATTGATGACATCCTCATTTACTCGCGTTCTCGAAGTCAACATGTGCATGATGTACGGGCCGTCCTGGGCACGCTCTTGCGCAATAGGCTCTATTGCAAGCTCGAGAAGTGTGAATTCCATCGCAGGCGGATTGATTTCCTGGGCTATACCATCAAGCCGGGCTCTGTACACATGCAACAGGGCAAAGTGGAGGCGGTGACTCGTTGGACTCGTCCGCACACTCGGCGCGAGCTTCAGAGGTTTCTGGGTTTCGCTAATTTTTACCGGCGGTTCATTCGAGGATTCAGCTCTGTCGCGAAGTCTCTCTCTGACCTGTTGCGTGGTGGCGCTAAGCAGCTTCAGTGGACGGAGGACGCTGATCGCTCCTTCAAAGCGCTAAAACAGGCGTTTGTCACCGCTCCTGTCCTCCACCAACCGGATCCGTCGAGGCCGTTTATAGTGGAGGTGGACGCATCCAACGTGGGGGGTGGGTGCGGTGTTATCCCAGAGACTCAAACGGCACGGTACATTGAAACCCATCGCGTTTTATTCCCACAAGCTCAGTCCCGCCGAGTGCAATTACGGGGTAGGAGATAGAGAGCTGCTGGCGATGAAACTTCGCTTTGGAGGAATGGAGACACTGGCTGGAGGGAGCCAGACACCCCTTTCTGGTGCTAACGGACCACAAAAACTTGGAGTATTTGCGTAGCACTAAACGCATGAATGCGCGGCGTCAGGCGAGATGGTCTCTGTTTTTTTCCCGATTTAAGTTTCAGGTGACCTATCGTCCGGGGGGAGAAGAACACGCGTGCTGACGGCGCTTTTCGAGGTCCTTTCCTGACGTAGTGGAAAGTTGGGGGAGGAGCCTGTGTTACCGTCTACCTGTTTCCTGGGCAGCATCGACTGGGAGATCGACCGTGCGATCGAGGCGGCTAACCCTCATCCCCGTTGTCCTTCGCGATAGGAGGTACGTGCCGCCCGAGCAGCGCTGCGCTGATGACTTGGGCACACACTTCGATGGGCACAGGACACCCCGGTTCCACCAGGACGTCACAGCTGTTGGGGGCGCGGTATTGGTGGCCAGGGATGCACAGGGACATACTGCGATACGTCGGCACGTGTCAAGTGTGTGCCAGGAGCAAGGTCCCGAGGACGCCGCCAGCCGGTAAGCTGCTTCCTCTGCCCATTCCGACACAGCCATGGACACATATCGCGATTGACTTTGTGACCGACCTGCCTCAGTCGGAGGGGAATACCACCGTTCTGGTAATAGTGGATCGCTTCTCTAAAATGGTTCGTTTCCTGCCGCTGCCTGGCCTGCCCACGGCCTGGGAGACTGCGGACCTTCTGTTCAGGCACGTATTCAGGCAGTTCGGGCTGCCTGAGGATATCGTGTCTGACAGGGGTCCGCAGTTTACATCGCTGGGTCTGGCGTGAGTTTATGTCAAAGTTAAACATCACCGTAAGCCTCACGTCGGGCTACCACCCCCAGGCCAACGGGCAGGTAGAGAGGGTCAATCAGGAGCTGAACAGATTTCTACGGGCCTACTGCAGCGAACACCCGGACACATGGTGCGCATCACTGGCGTGGGCAGAGTACGCGCAGAACTCTCTCACTCAGAGCAGCACGGGACAGACCCCATTCGAGTGCGTGTTCGGCCGGCAGCCTCCTCTCTACCCGGAACGCATACCCACCTCCGATCAGCCAGTGGTGGAGGCGTGGTGTAAAAAGGAGCGAACGGGTGTGGGAGGAGACTCACCAGCGGCTCCGGACTGCGGTCCAACGGTTTCAGAAGAAGGCGGACCGTAAACGATCTACAGAACCGGACTACCGGCCTGGTGACAAAGTGTGGGTGTCCACTAACGACGGCAGACTGGGCACGCGGGGTAAGCTAGGTGATCGGTTTGTGGGTCCCTACGTCATCACCAGGCGGATTAACCGCGTAACCTATCATGTGGCGTTGCCGGGGAATAAGAGGGTGTCAAGGGCGTTTCACGTCTCTGCATTGAAGCCCCACAGGGAGGAGCCGAGTGGCGAGACTGGCGGCGCCTCGCCTCCGCCCCCCCTCTTGCTTTCCGGACGGGCCGGCCTACAGAGTTCATCGGCTCCTGGACTCCAGACGGCGCGGCAAGGGTATGCAATACCTCGTTGATTGGGAAGGGTATGGTCCTGAGGAGAGGTCATGGATTCCGGCGTCCCAAATTTTGGACCCCTGCCTATAACTCACTAATGATGATTACATGAGTAAAACCGAAGGTAAAATACAAGACACCATGACTCCTTTGCAATTAAAACACAAAATGACATTACTAATATGTATAAAACAATAATAAATATTTTACTAACAATTTACAAAACATGATGAGGATGACAGATTAATTCGTTTTAATTGGATATATTAATTTTTGAAGATATATTAATTTGTTGAAGATATTAATTGGATATATTAATTTGTTGAAGATATTAATTGGATAAATTGATTTGTTGATTTTTTCCCGAGCAAATGCAACAGCGTTTTGTCTCTTTGAGGGTCGGTAAACGACTGACGGATTTTAGAGCTTTTTGTTGCCTGGAGCCTCTTTCACCTTGGCGATCTACGTTTATGTCAAAACATGTTTTTATCCATGACTACGATATGCAGAAACACACTTAGCAACGTAAAGGGGGAAAGGCAAATGCTGGCAAAAGAATGACCTGTTGCAGAGTAAAGGATTTAAAATGACCCATAATGCATTGCCGTTTTATTTAAGGCTAATTTGGTCAGACGTTTTCGTTGTTATTTTAATATTTTCTTACAAGCCAACTTTGCAACTTTATATTTCATTCATTCACGCATGCAGCCATTATTTAAAGGGAACATATGAAAACGTTCCTTTTTGAGTGCTTGTCCACATATGTTTGTGTATCCTCAGTGCCTACCAACCCCCAAACCGAAGACAACCCATTAATTTTTGTTTGGGCTGCATTCCTCACAATCGTTAGAAAAAGAACCAATTAATCATGTGCAAGTACTTAATGCATGCATTTATTAAGTGCATATATATGTGTGTGTTATTTTAAGCTATTATTCTGCATCGGCTAAATCTTTTAAATGCTTGAATTAACCCTTTAATGTCCACGCAAAGAATAAAGCAATGGAATTTATTTTTTTTGTTTTTATGTATGTTTGGGGTCAGTAATAAAAAAAATGTATTGATTTTGTCAAGGTTTATTATTCTGTTCTGATCCACAAACTGCAGTAGTCCCCTTGTCCTGGGAGCCTGGGTGAAGTTCAGGTTGCACAGCTGTCCGTAGTCTTTACTCCAGGAAGGAGCACTGGAGACCTACATGATGGACAGTACAAGAGACAGAAAAGCAGAATACAGACTAAACATAGTTCAATGTTTTCTTGAGAAATCTGGGAGTTGTGTTAGGGCTACACAAACCTCAAAAGATGAAACATCAGATGACATAAAAACATAAGGGAGCCTTTAGCACAGAGTTACATCCAGCCCTCCACCTCACCAAACTCAGCCAGGGTCTTTTACATAAAAAACAAAAGAACAATTGTTTGAGGCCATGCATGGATTATCGAGGACTCAGTTCCCTCAGTCACGGTGAGCCGACCCAGCGGCTCAAGGGAGCTGCCCACACACACCCTAAGACACGCCCACTCACACCCTCAGCCACTCCCTGATACACCCAACTGCTCCTGTATCTCCTTTCTGTTCTCATGCATTCATTCATTATCCGTACCGCTTATTCCCGCTAGTCAGGGTCACGGGGGGGCTGGAGCCAATCCCAGCATCTCCGGGCGAAGGCAGGGTACACCATGGGCAGTTCGCCAGTCCACCACATGGCCAACACGCACACACACTCACACCTACGGGCAATCTAGAGTCTAGAGTAACCAATCAACCTAATATGCATGTCTTTGGACTGTGGGAGGAAACCGGAGTACCCGGAGAAAACCCACGCAGGCACAGGGAGAACATGCAAACTCCACACAGAGCAGCCCAGACCGAGAATCGAATGCAGACCGCCTTGCTGTGAGGCGACAGTGCTAACCACCACACCACCATGCCGCCCTCCTTTCTGTTCTGCTCCTCTCTATATATATAAACCCACAGGTCCAGGCCACCTATGATGCACATTCCTGGACCCTCCATGTAACTTCAGAGAGGGAGACATTCCTAATGTGCTCAGGTAATAATGATGTAGGAATGTGAGTGTTGTACTGAGCTCAGGTAATGATGATGTAGGAATGTGAGTGTTCTTCTGAGTTCAGCTAATGATGATGTAGAGAATGTTGTTAATAAAGTGATCACTGTAGTTAAAGTGATCACTGAGTCCATGCATCACGCTTAACACAACTCTGTAGTGAATACTGGTTTAGGAAATGAAACCAGTTCAACCCTCACTGGGAATGAGGAACACTGGACTAAGAGATTAAACTAGTTCATCCAGTCTACATTGTACAATATCTGCTGGTGTGTTCAATGGTGCTGTACAGGAGTAAATGTGCTACATAGTCCCCATTAAACTCAGTGTTGTCTTTGTCCACAGTGAAGAAAAAGGGGAAATTAGTGCTCACCTGCAAAAACCATGTGGAGTCCATATTCATGGTGTGTGTAGAGGCGTGTGTGTGCCAATGTCTTGGGATTCCGACGTCCCTAGTTGCAGTTCCAAAATTCCTCCCACCCGTGAGCCCCACTTTGCCCCACCTGAGGGATGCACACAACGCAACAACAGGACAACTGCCGCTGTGCCGGAGGAGGTTTAATAAACTAAACAAGTACAATGATATTAGTATATTTAAAATAAAAGGTTTAGAGAACATGATCCCTAGATACTTCGTCCCTCCACTTGAGGCAAGAACTCATTGACATGGACTCAGACATGGAATCCTGAGGCCACCAAGACGAAATGTGTGAGCTGAAGACAAAAGTCCAACTGCGAGGCCCACAGCCTAAAAGAGATTTTGTATGGCTGTATGGTTTTAATGGCTATTTTCACAGCAGCTAAATGCTCAGTGCTAAGTGAACAAAATGCCTGCCAGAAAATAGTTACTCAGTGGTTGTAAAGCAAAATGAAACTTTTATTCAGTATTTGATCCTGGGACGCGATCCTGAAGTACTGGTGGCCATAGAGAATCAACACAGTCCTCACCAGCAGCGTGACCTGGACTGAACTTTAACCTGAACGGTCACCCTGTCCATGTTGCTGAGGCTGTGTGGTATCACTACGGTGCTCCCAGTGTTTCAGCTGTGGGTCATCATGCAGTGGAGCAGCAGGGGGGACGGGAGTAGGACTGAGTGTGTAAGAGAGAGGGAGTGTGTTGTGTGTGTTGGTGTGACAGAATGCAGAGAGTAGAGGTATCATTTAGTCAAAAACAGTCATTCTCTAGAGTAGACAAAATTTAGAGGCAAAACATTGTGTTTTCTCTATATTCTCCACTTGCATTATTGACTTTACCCATCATCGTTAATCGCTGCCATATTACTGCTTCTGAACCACATAAACTATCTAGAACATTAAGTATTCTAATACAAGTATAGTAAAGTGCAAACTGTCAACCTCATAGCCCCAGAGTGTCAAGTTATGGACGGTGTGGGGCTGATCCTAAATCTGCTCTCTGGGCCCTCTGCTGGAGATGTCTGTGGGACTTTCTCCTGATAGTGTCCCTGGGTTCCCAGACATGGTTCCCTTCCTGCTGTATATCCACTACTCCTTTTTTGTGGGGGAAGCTTTACAGGCCCCAGCTTCCCCTGGCCACAGGGCTTCTTGCATGACGTCTCTCCTAATATGTAAGAAGTACACTATGGTAAATATAACGGATGCTGTGCTGCAACCCATTTAGTTAAATGCCTGTTCAGAAAAGTAAGAAGCTTACATGTCAAATTGTGTCAAATTTAAATGTAAAAATGTAAATCTGTAAAAAAGATGAACGTACCAGGCGTGATCTTGTCAGCACCTCGGCGGTGGGCAACCTCAGCACGTTTGTGCGTGTAGCCGTGGTTTTCAGGCACCTTCCTCACAGCCGGGACCCTGGGATGGCTTTGACGACGGCCCTGCTGAATCCACTCGTGCTTCAAAGCCTCCTCTGGGGTGAGACGCTCAGCAGGATCCCACCTACAGGGGCCAGTGGGTAACAAACACATACACCATAGCCATTAATAGACCTTTCACAGAGAGCAAGTATTTGAATGTTCAGGCTGTGGCAAACTGATCAGAGATTATATACGTGAGGCAGCGCCTGATGAAGTCCAGGAACATGTGGCTTTCGGTCTTCAGGACACTGGCCAGACTTACAGAGCCAGGGTACCTGGCTCTGCCTTGTCTATAAATGACTGTTTTGGGTTTTCCTGAAGAGTCTTACAACATACAAAAAACATTTTCAGCACCACTTACTTAAAAAAAGACAGAGTAAAAATTTGAATTTTTTTTAAAGAGAGTGCTCACCAAGGAACAGGTTCGCTTTGGATCCATACTGAGAACGCTGGATGGTGGCATTCCAAGAAGCTGAAAAAAATGAATAAAATATCTATCAACACTGCAAGACTTAAGTTCTCATTTAGAATTTAAACTGCGCATCTAAAAGAATTGTGTGCCTTTACCTCCACTATGCAGGCAAATATCTCAGCCACGCAGTCTCCAGGGAACAGTTGCACACCTGTGAACAGCTCAGCTAGGGTGCAACCCAGACTCCACATATCAAAGGAGCTTTTATAAATATCACCCAGGAACATCTCTGGTGCACAATAAGAAAATGTTCCTGCAGTTGCATAAGCTACAGAGGAAAACAAGAGAGAAGAGTGAAGTTAAAGAAGTTGAAGGAAACTACATATTTTGAAGGAAACTACACAAGTTGAATCTACTACATATTTTATTAGACATACACAAAGAACACGATTGGTTCATTTTACACACCTCTCTCACGCTCAAAGTGGCTGCATCCAAAATCAATGACCTTGATCCTGCCTTTCCCTTCCTGTGACAGCAGGATGTTTTCCTTGGCAAACAAAAAAAAAACAAAACAAGTAAGCCTCTGAAATAACTAACAGTGTAAACAAAAAAGAATGAATGTGTTTCTAATAAATAAACTGCTTAGGGAGATTCTAGTACAGCTGATTAGACCCAGTGTGGCACTGGCTACTGTATTTACTCTTCATGGCCCATGAGGTGCAGCCCAACCTCAAGACTGCTGTCATACTCACAGGCTTAAGGTCACTGTGGATGATCTTCTTATGCTTTAGCAACAGCAGACACTTCAGCAGCTCTCTGGCATAGTTGCGCACCTCAGCCTCGCTTAATCCCTCAGACTTCTTCTTGATGACGTCATAGAGGCTTGGCCTGAGCAGAGGCAGAAGGACATATGAAGAAAGGGGGCAAAACTGAGGTGAGGTTCAATGCACACAGCGCTGTGTTGCTACTCAACTCTCTAGAAGCCAGTGAAGATTATGAGGAAAATTAAGCTCTCACCCTCCCAGGTGTACCATATGTACCCACAAATGTGCTCACTCACCCCAGGAGCTCAAAACTGATGCAGAGGTGGTTCCGGATCTGAAGTAATCCTTCATATGAATGACATTGAAGAAGTCATTGGGATCCTCCCTCCCAAGACATCCAGGATCTTCAGTTCCTTATTTGAATCTAGTTCAGAACTGAAAACAGGCCAAATGACAAACAAGAAAGTCAGTTAATCTATTCTTATTTCAGTCTCAAAATGCTATACGCTGACAGTGACATTGTTATATAAAATAAATAATAAAAACGAGGGCATGTAGACCAAAATGTTGTATAACCTCAATCTGCGGCTAAGCATTTTCACAACCACCATCTCGTTGGTTTTGTGATCTAAGCACTTGAAGACCTTTCCAAATGCTCCTTCTCCAACGACTCCCAGAATCTCATAGCGATACGCAATATGATCGTGGAGCACCTGTAAACATATCACCCAAGAAGAGTTCATGTCTAATGAAATGATGATCTGGCAATGCAACAGTTCACACATGAATCAATACATGGACTATGATAGACCTTGATATAGGTGCCCCTCTCATCATCGTATCCAAAGTTATGGAGCTGTCTGGGGAATGCGTTGGTTTTTTTGGCATTCAGGCCCAAGTACCAGATCTCAGAGAAGCCCATGATCTCCAGCCTCTCATAAGCGGTCAACGAGTTCTTGAAGTATTTCAACACCTCTGGAACACACACACACACACAATAGAGCAGTGACTGTATGAGCAGACAGTGACCATTTCTCCATGTGCCATCACTGGTAGCTTAGTTGTAACTATGGATGTTACACTGATGTGGTCACATAGAAAGGACACACAAAGAGATCTTTTACTATGACATTTTAAATTCTTCCATTTTTTTCATTATCAGTTGTAAGAAAGGCAACAGTTAGTAATAAGCACAGGTGCTGTATTTTTTTACTGCTTTATAAAGTGATGAAGACACAAAATGGCGAGGAAGCTAAATAATTAAGTCAGGACCTCCACTGGCTGGGTCATAAATAAAGAAGTAATAAATCACATTTGCATTTGTGATCAACACCTCTAGAGCAAGAAACCTAGGACTGGATCTCCTACTCTGACTTCCTTTCTGAATAAGGATTATGTTTCCACCTGTCCTTCCCAGTCTCTTGTCATACCTATGGGAGTCATGGGGAGTTGATGACCCTCAAACTGTCTGTCGTGCTCCTGTTTGTTGCAGAGCCCTTGGGTGCTGACATAGCCTGGAAGGTTCTCCTGCATGAACCTTCTCTGACCTTTATTGCTCTTTCCTGCAGTCTCCTATTTCCACATTGCATGTAAATCGTTTAACTGACACTCCAGACCAACATTTGAAGGCCGGTACAGCTTTTTTGTTACATCACTCTTTGGTATTTTGACTTTTATGTTATGAAATACGAGTCTACTAAAGGTTTGCCCAAGTGACATCATTTCATAAACAACTGTATTTTGTAAATATGATCTACAGTAATGAGATTTAGTGTGTTTGTCATGGTTATGGAAATAAGTTACTAGGGTATCTATTACTAGAATGTAATTTTAAGATTGATGCAATTTCCATTGATACGTTACACAGAAATTATTCGGTATCAGATCAAGGGTACCACATATATAATACAAGTATGTAACATGTGGTTATTGATAAATAATTTTTAAAAACTCTGGAACTTGTATTAGGACTGTGAGATGCTTACATGAAGATGCCCATGGTGGATCTGAGGCAACATGCCAACATGTTCTTTGTTGGACTTGACATCGTATGTAGACTGCCGCTTTGGTTTCAACTTAGTGCCAGCACCCAGGCCAGAGTTCTAAATGAAGAAATCCAATGGGTGACTACCTATGGCACTGAAATGATATCCTACATACATCTTTATCTCATTGTTTTACAAGTACTGTCCACTATTGTACCACTGTCATGTTTAGCGTACTAAGTTAATGAGGTGTAGCATGTGGGTTCTGTGACAGGAGAAGAAGCCATTTGGACCACTTCATTCCCCTGAACCAGCAGCACTTCTTTCAGTCTGGTACTTTAACATAGCTAGTGCTCATTTTACTTAAACCCAAATAACTGGTTACAAAACATCTTGCACTCAGCTGGCATGATTGCTATTTTCTCTTTGGATTTGGTTTGCAGTTTAATATACGATTAAGATGTAGTAGTCCTGCTGACACTTTAGTAACCTCTGCCTGGTGGGCAGTTGGGGGAATCCCTTGTTAATGGACAATATCAGTATACAGACTGAAGGGGTCTCACCAGTTTAGGGAGCTGTCCACATCCTATTGGAGCATTCTTTTTTTTTTTTTGCTCACATGGTCCAGGAGCAGGATTACCACCCTTTGGAGACAAAAAACACATACAAGCTCATTCGTGCTCTCTCACATAAACTCAAGATCATGTCAAGCCACTAAATATTTGTCGCCGTGGATATGTAAGTCAAAAACAGTAAGGACAGACTGAGTCCATCATAATGAAGATGATCTTTTAAAGATCTTTATGAAGATGCTCATAAAGAGGGTCTTTTGCCACAGTCTCTATAGAAATCCAAGAATACTTATTCAGAAGATATTACTGGCAGTTCAAGGACAGAAAAATATACATGCTTCCCAAAGTAAAGCAAAATTTTAAAACCACATGTTAACATGAATCCCCAAAGGATAGAAATAATACTCTCAACATTTAACTTTCAATAATACACAAAAAAAAACTTTCAATAATACACAAAATAACAAAAATAATATAATACACAATAAAGATTCAAAATAATACACAATATAGATTCTTTGTTCAAAAGAGCTTTGCATATTTCTGCTGTTTTTTTCATGATCGATTAACGATCGACTACAAATGTGAACACAATCTCAAGTTTTCTGGAGACTGCAACAGAGGTACATTCTTAGTTGTAATCAGCGTTGTTTTTTACGTTCAATTGGATACTGATACGCCTATATTACATTAGTTCATTACAGCAGTACACTTTTGAGGAGTCCATTTTTAGACGAGCCTAAAACTGTAACGCGCGCGCACCTTTAAAGCTAGCCATCTTTTAAAATGATACATGATCAGTTTATGCGCCCGGTGATCGCTCACTAGCATGCTGTAGACCTGAGATTCTTGATACAGCTTCAGTGCAAGCTGATCTATGCCTACGTAATACTACGTAAGGTAGGCTACTCCTGCCTCGCAATTGTTGAACAGTGACAGTTTTGAAAATTATGTATACACCCACATTTGCATATCTACAAAACCGCACATTCATTTGTTATATTACACCAACGTAGTCATACGACATTCTAATATTGTGTGTTAAGTTAACATTTTCATTTCAAGATTCCATTAAAATTGAATGCCATTAGGCACACGCCAATATATAACTGCAAGACGATCGCTAAAACACAAGGGCGTAATTAAAATAACCAAGAAAATAACGGAGAAAAACAAAGGAAGACGAAGACATCAGGGCGGATCTACAAATCATAATTTAAAAGCGCGTGGCACTCAGTTCCATAAGCGAGGAAGCGAAACTTGAGTAATTTCCCCACTTAATAAACTTAATTAGTTGATTTTCATGAATACATTAAACAGACTTTATACAAAACAATACAATTTGTAATATGATGTATAGAAGAGAAATTCTTTGAATGAAGTAGTCTAACGGAGGAATAATGGGCATACCTTTTCCGGTGTGGTTAAGTGCTTAAGCATCTTTCTCCCAGTTTTTTTCTTTAGATAGGGAAATACAATTAGTAAAATTTCGAACAAGGCCAGAGATAATCTAGCTTATCATGATATGGTACAATAGTCAGAATACTATAAATATTTTTAACTTTACCTTGGAGGAGCTTTTCGTGTGACTCATTTTTATGATTTCTTCTCAAGAAAAGCGATTCACGTGTCCAAAGCAATAAACGCAATGACCATCGCCTGAGACCATCGCGCGTTTATATACCTTGGCTCGTCATTGTGACGTCATCACACCACCGATTGCGTCATCACCGTAACAGCATTACGGCACCATTTATTATTGATTAAACTGACTTAGAGATCCTTTATCCAAGTAATTAAACCATCAGGTGAAGGGGTTAATGGACCCCACCCACCTGAGGGATGCACACAACGCAACAACAGGACAACTGCCGCTGTGCCGGAGGCGACCGGTAGGGGGGAGCCTCCCTCACCGTGACAGCACCAACAGAATACCAATATCTACAAGTTCAGTATACGCATTCAGTATAGTTCCCAGTACAAACCTTATGGAAAATATAGTTTTTAGTATAAACTAAAATGTATTTTTTAAACGATAATAAACTAAACAAGTACAATGATATTAGTATATTTAAAATAAAAGGTTTAGAGAACATGATCCCTAGATACTTCCTCCTCCACTTGAGGCAAGAACTCATTGACATGGACTCAGACATGGAATCCTGAGGCCACCAAGACGAAATGTGTGAGCTGAAGACAAAAGTCCAACTGCGAGGCCCACAGCCTAAAAAGAGATTTTGTATGGCTGTATGAGATGGGCCCTTTGACTTAGAGGTCTCAAATTTAGCATGGATTTAAAGTGGTGCATGTGCTCTTTTAAAATATAAAGTGACAATCATTGTATCTTGCCCAGAACCTGAGACACCTGGCTCAGATTGGAGCAGATCAGCAGCAAGCAGATCCTCTCAAGATGGGAACTGCAACACATAAGTTGCAAGCTCCCGGCTTCTCAACTTCCCGAGGCACCAGGGCCCTCTGCCCACTTGCTTTGCCCGAGCAGGGTGCACCCTGTCTGGCACGTCTGTGTGCATCCCCCCTGCCTGGAGGTCAGGTTGGCAGGTCAGCAGCAAGCAGATTCTCTCAAGCCGGGAACTGCAACACATAAGTTGCAAGCTCCCGGCTTCTCAACTTCCAGCATGTGGAAGATAATCTGCATTTTGCATCCGAATTGAACATTCGTAAGCTGCACCAAGTGCACAGAGAGTGTCTGGGGAAGGCTTAGATTGTCCTGCTGGAGAGGCGTGCGGCCACATCCAAGCCTTGACTTGTACGGACCGTGTGGCACTGCCTGGCGCCATTGCCTTGAGAGCAATGTGAGAATGAAAAAAATCATTAAAAATCAGAAAATGGTCCGATTTGAAAACGGACAGCGGCAATCATTTCCTGAGTGATTGAGAAACACTAAAAGAAATCAAGAAGAAAAATGTGGTAGTCAGTAATGGTTACTTTTTTAGTCCAAGCAGAGGGAAAAATTATGGAATCACTCAATTCTCAGGAAAAACAAACAAACAAAAGAACACTCCAACACATCACTAGTATTTTGTTGCACCTCTGGCTTTTATAACAGCTTGCAGTCTCTGAGGCATGGACTTAATGAGTGACAAACAGTACTCTTCATCAATCTGGCTCCAACTTTCTCTGATTGCTGTTGCCAGATCAGCTTTGCAGATTGGAGGCTTGTCATGGACCATTTCCTTAAACTTCCACTAAAGATTTTCAATTGTATTGAGATCCGGACTATTTGCAGGCCATGACATTGACCTTATGTGTCTTTTTTTCAAGGAATGTTTTCACAGTTTTGCTCTATGGCAAGATACATTATCATCTTTAAAAAATGATTTCATCATCCCCAAACATCCTTTCAATTGATGGGAAAAGAAAAGTGTCCAAAATATCAATATGTAAACTTGTGCATTCATTGAAGATGTAATGACAGCCATCTCCCCAGTGCCTTTACCTGACATGCAGCCCCATATCATCAATGACTGTATAAATTTGCATTTTCTCTTCAGGCAGTCACCAGTATGTTTGCCTTTAACAACCTTCCCATGTTGTTTGTATTTGGTCCAGATTTTAGACACAGCTGACTGTGAACAACCAACATCTTTTGCAACATTGCATGATTTACCCGCTTTTGAGAGTTTGATAATCTACCTTGAGCCTCTGAAAGTGCACAGCAATCCCCTTGTTCTCCAGCCAAGACCTCCTGCAAAGTAGTGTCCCCTGGGCAACGCGAAGCAGCAAGCCAAGAGCGCCGTAAAGACGGCTGTTCGCCGTCCAGCCGAGACGATGCAGCAACGGGCGTCTTTTGCTCTGCAGACAGCGAAGACTTCCTGCGAAGCTGCAGTGGTCAGAGTCTTGGACTGGACCTCTTTATGACAACGCTTTCTCATGCGTCCATCTCTCCTACCCTGTCTGAATATGTAGGGGTGGAAAATATGGACTCAGACTTGGAGGAGGAGAGCTGAACATGGATGGAAGCCCTTACCTGTGCCGGCCTTTACAACAATCAAGCACAGCACATCATTTATAAGAACATCAAAATCCATAACAATAGATTAATTATAAAATAAAAACTGCATTCTACAGCAGGCTTGTGTATATTCTTTATAAAAAATAGTTTTACTTCTTATTATGGTCCTCTAAACTACACTTTAATATTAAGTTTTTATTCAGAAACAAGTAGCTTATATTTTTTTAATAACCAACTTATTTTCAAGTAGCCTCTCAAAGTTTCTTGTATAATAAAAAACTTAGAATTAAGATGTATTAAATATTTAAGTGCTGTCCACTAGGTGACAGTCTTCATCCTCACAGAGTCCAGAGGTACTCCTATTACAGGAGCCACAATTGATATGCATTTGGCATCAGGCCAGTACTCATTGATTTTATCTGGTTAGTTGGATGATTCTTGTCTGATGATGTGTTCGTTAATCCTATTCTCCTCTTTATGAATATTTTTTTCTAGTGGGGGCAGGTCGGACTAACGATGAGTGAATGGGATGAAATTACATTCCAACATTAAGTTGTCAGCTAGGACAAAAGAACAGCTTGGTAATGGCAGGTTGTATTGACATCCACAAATTGACCTAATTTTCCAGTTCGCTAACAGACCCAGGCTTAAAACATTATAGTCATCCTAGTTGATGATTCATATCGTTATATTTTTATGGCTTTGAAACAATGAAATAAAGATAGAAAACATGAAAATAAATATATGGCATTATTGTTAAAATCATTATTTTATTTATTCAATACTTACTGTGGAGAAGCATAATGGGGGAGTATGATGGCACTTCTAGGAGGAGAACCTTTCCACTTTGAGAGATTGAAAAGCCTGTCTAGACAATAAATGGCCAAAAGTCAAGTCTACCAAGGGTAAACAAGAGGTCATGGTCAAAGTTCCGAGTCAGCCAATGAGAGAATGGCACCAGAACCCTGAAAAAACATTTGTATTAAGGCAGTTAAAAAGTCACTTTATCCAAAAGACTCCATATGGAGTCTGTTTATCCTTCCATATTTATCACATACAGACAATATGATGACAGACCAGCTTTATTCAACTGGGTTACAAAGAAAATAGAAATACTGTTATTTGTACCATATTCATATAGGGTGACCACAAAGAGCTGTTTGATAGTCAAGGCTCTACCCAGAAAAAAAAAGACTGGTATAAGTAGTACAATATGCAATGACATTTTTTTTTACACTACACAAGTTCATTGATGATAAAATGTAAACTGCTCCTTTAATACTTAATACATTTGAATGGTACCAGACAATTTCTTTGCAGCAAACTGTGCACAGGCTATATGTACATGTATCGCACAGCAGGTATGACAAAAGAAACAAACTATATACACCTCTCAGTGGATCTGTATGCTAAAAATCACATTCATTGTCATATTTGCTACATTGCTAATATACAAGCTGAGTGACTTCAAATGCCATTTCGTTCAGAGTTTATAAAAAAATATAGCACAATGCAATGTATGAGAAGCTCAACAACAATTCGGTTTGGTCATTTAAGCTCAACTATTCAAATATTTGTATGAAAATCAGCTGAAAGAAAATACATATAAAGAAACTTTTGTACATTTCTGATGTTCTGAACACAGAATGGAACAGTAGAGTAGTTTGAAGCACATTCAGAGCTTTATCAAAAGCTTCATCATACATAGTGTCACATGTAATGCATCCAGTGTCAGGCTGACAGAATCCTGTGCTTCTGTGCTTGGTTCAGTCAGAGTGAAGACATGCACAAGGTCCCAGAATGGGGCTTTTCACAGAGTAAACCTCACCACACATTCACACCAGCCAGCAGAACAAACCACCACAGAGGAACAATCAGAACGTCTCATACATAGAAGACCATCTTCGCAATGGCCGTGTATGGGACTACAACCTCCTGAAGAGGATCATTTCCAGTCCCACTCCTGTTGACAGGTACTGTACAACGGTTTTTACCTTTAATGGCCTTTCTTCAGTTTTGTTTTCAGCCTATTTGTAATTGTATGATTTATAATTGCCATGTGTGTGTTTGTTGTAGGCTGATTGAGGAGCTTCAGTTCAGGGAGAACGTCGTTGTGAACATCCCCAACCCAGACCCCACCCCCAGACCCCAGAAGAACATGACTGTACACAAATAAATCTCAATATTAAAAAAACCTTCATCTTCTGCCACGGTGACATCCTCGGTTTCAAGAGCCATGTTTCAAGAGACTATAAATTATAGGCTAATTTATAGTCTTCCATAGCACTGCTGGTCTGCTCATACAAGTATTCCACCCCTATGAGGTCTCCTGAAAGAAAAAATAAAAACAAAAAGCATAAATGTCCAGAACAACAGTAACTGCTTTTTACTTTTTATTTCTCTGGTCATTTAAATTTAGGTAGTTCCCGTCTGCATGTACAGTTGTACACCTGGAGGGTCCTGGATGCAGGCGATGTGGTTTGTTTGGCTGCTCCAGATCTCGGTCATCCTCACAGAGTTGATAAGGGCCCAGACCCAGACCCCACCCCTGTCACTCCTGATGTTGCACCCGCCGCTAATCAGGGGTTGGCTATGGCTATGTGGCTAATTGGCTGTGTGGGAGAAAGAAAATAAGATCACTAATTTTAGTTACTCTGGTGACAGGTTCTGATTACCAACCTTTGTTTAAGGTTTAATTGCACTTGGGTCTATAATTGATTACTGATTGGCTGCTGCTGGTCTAGAGGTTATCCAGAAATGAGCATTTGCAAAGCAGATTCCCCTTGATGATGTTTGTCAGCAACACATCCACCAAGGTCGACTTTGTTACATCCCACAAGGTCTCATTGTTCTGAAAATCTACAGTAAGTCGACACTCATCCAGACCATCAAAGAGGAAAATGGTCTTGTAAGCATCACAGTCTATTAACTGTAATTGTTTGCTTCTGGAAAAATGTGATTAAGCAGATCCATCAGACTGAACTTTTACTTCTTCATCAAATTCAGCTCCCTAAAAGGAAGTGGAAATATGAAGAGGACGTCCTGATTGGCTCTTCCTTCAGCCCAGTCCATAATGAACTTCTGCACAGACACTGTTTTCCCAATTCCAGCAATTCCTTTAGTCAGCACTGTTCTGATGGGCTTGTCTGTAAAAAAGGTCAATACATTTGATGGGTGTCTCCTGTGTTGCTGGTCTCCTGGATGCTGTCTCAATATGTCTCACCTCATGTTCATTATTGACCTCTCCACTCCCTCCCTCTGTGATGTAGAGCTCTGTGTAGATCTCATTCAGAAGGGTTGTGTGACGGGTTGAGGTAGGCAGCGGTAGGCGTAGGTGTTATTCGTATTTCTTTTATTGGCTCCATAAAGCAAACTCAAATACTCAGGCGTATAGCAAAACAAAACAGAAAATATGAAGAATGAAGCGCAGGGCGCTAAGGACTCCTTATCAGTGCTCAGAAGAATATCAAGGCAGCAGGCGTCTTCTCCGTAGGATCACAGCAGTCCCTCGTCCACAGGCTCGTCGATTGTGCAGCACTGGACAGCACGACCTGTGGGCTTAAGTACTCATGAAAGGGGGACAACCAGGTGCTAATATTCAGGTGATAATGAGTGGGAGAGTGGCAATGTCTGAGAGGGTGTGCGCGTGCGTCGTGAGGGGGTGTGCCTTCTGGTGCTCGTGCGGACAGGTGCCCTTTGGTGGCCACCCTGCCTTCTCACCGTGACAGAGCCCCTCCCCAAGGATCCCTCCAGGCGCGATCCACTGGGACATCCCGGGCGGCGTGGCGCTGGCCGGTTTGGGTGTTCCCGGTGGAAAGAGGCGAGTAAGGAGGGGTCCAGCACCTGGGACGCAGGCACCCATGATCTCTCCTCTGGTCCGTACCCCTCCCAATCAACCAGGTACTGGAGACCCCTCCTCCTGTACCTGGAGTCCAGCAGCTTGCTAACCTTGTACGCGGGCCCGTCCGACAACATCACCGGCGAAGGTGAGGCTCCACCTCTCGTCTCTCCCAGCGGTCCCTCCTTGAAGGGTTTGAATGCGGACACATGGAAAGCCCGGGACACTCGGCGATCCCCTGGCAGGCCCACCTTGAACGTCACGTGATTCACACCTGCGGCTAGGTGCGTCCATGGCTGTTTGGGTATAGGCAGGGGTAGCAGCTTACCTGCGGGCGGTGTCCTCGGCACCTTGCTGCGCGCACACTCTGCACAGGACCCGACATGATGTAGGATGTCGCGATGCATACCCGGCCACCAATAGCGTGCCCCCAGGAGCTGGGATGTCCGGGTGGATCCGGGATGACCTGTGCCCAAAGAGGTATGTGCCCACTGGATCAAAGCGGTGCGCTGCGCGAGAGGCACATACCTGCGGTGCGGAGGACATCTTGGATGAGGGTTCGCGGCTTCGATGGCACGATCAATCTCCCATTCCATGGCTCCGATGAAGCACTCAGGAGAGAGCACCGGCTCCTCGCTGGTCGAGTCCGCACTGCCTGGGAAGGAACGTGATAGTGCGTCGGCGCGTGTTCTTCTCCCCTGGACGGTAGGTGACCTGAAACCTAAACCTTGAAAAGAACAGTGACCAGCGAGCTTGTCGCGCATTCATGCGTTTGGTCGTGCGCAGATACTCCAGGTTCTTGTGATCTGTAAGCACGAGAAAAGGATGCCTGGCTCTCTAGCCAGTGTCGCCACTCCTCAAACGCTAGCCGCATAGCAAATAGCTCTCGATCGCCCACCCCGTAATTACACTCCGCTGCTGACAGCTTACGTGAAAAAAAGGCGATCGGCTTAAGCAGGCTACCTTTCTTGAATTGCTGGGAAAGCACCGCCCCTACTCCCACGTTGGAGGCGTCCACTTCAACAACAAACGGTTTGGTGGGGTCCGGCTGATGCAAAACAGGCGCGGTGACGAAAGCCTGTTTTAATTTCGTGAAAGCGTCTTCAGCCTCGTTCGTGGCTCGACCGCTGGTTTTCACGGCTGTGTTGGTTGTTAACAGCACTTGGAACGGTCCCTGCCACCTGGGTTGATTCCACCTCCGTCTGCGGAAGTCCTTGATCAATACCCAGTCTCCTGGCTGGACTCGTGCAGTGGGTGCTCTGACACCTCAGGTAGTACTGCTTTGACCTGTTTAGACACAGCGGAAAGAGACTTGTGCAAAATCACACAGTATTGCAGCAGTGGCTCATTCACCAAGTGTGTGTCCCACTCGGGTGGTCCCACTCCAGTATTTGGAGGCCTTCCAAATACAATCTCAAAGGCTGATAAGCCTGTGCGGGCCTGAGAGCGAGTGCGGCTCTGCCACAAAACCAAAGGCAGACATTTAACCCAGTTTAGTCCTGTTTCTTGAGTTAACTTAGAGAGCCCTCCCTTAATTGTGCCGTTGGCTCTCTCCACTGCTCCTGCACTGGCAGGGTGGTAACTGCAGTGTTTTCTCATGTCTATCTCCAGGTATTTGGTCAACTCTTTCAACCCTTCGTAGTACGAAAGGAGTGCCGTTGTCACTCGACACACTCCTGGGTAACCCCCATCGTGGGATTATTTCTCTTAGTAACATCTTTGCCACCGTATCGGAATTCTGCTGAGAAGTTGGAAAAGCTTCCACCCACTTGCTGAACATACACACACACACACAAGTATGTATTTCTTTCCCTCAGCAGATGTTAGTTCAACAAAGTCAATTTGCCAGTGTTGGAATGGTTCGGTCGGTGGCGGGTGTCCGGTGGGCACATGTTTTGTTCTGTTATCTCCCTGCGGTGTGTTTTGTGCACAGACTAGGCATCGTGAACAAAACTTTTGGGTGAGTGTAG